>JAVIAB010000160.1:30393620-30483620 GCA_032433765.1 Megaustenia siamemsis | reverse complement strand
CTATCTCTTTCTTCGCCTCCTCTTATACCTCGGAAGCCTAGGAAGATATGATATAAGGTTCTGATTCTCACCTTCCTGGCAGCGACAACTATTGCCAATTTTTCTTGTTGTTGCGTTTCTTTGATGTTGTCTATCCATAGTACTCTGGACCTTCCTTATGCTGTTCTCCCTTCTCTCTCCTCTTTTAATAAAAACCTTGCATTAATCTGCTCACTGAACAGTGAAAGACTTCGGTCTGTTAAGTTTCAGAGATGAAATGTTTATTTTGTTAAAGCTCATGTGACAGTAACGTCACCTCTGTACACACAAGCGAGGTGCAACAGCATGCCTGAAGCTGTTATCGTTATCATTTGCAATGGGCCGTTGGTTATCAAAGCTGAGGTTAAGGTGTCACCTCGTCAAAGAAGGTTCGCATGATAATTGCAGCCCAAGTTTATAAAAAAATTAATTTGCAAATTTTTTTGGAGAACTAGACAAGAAAAAAAATTATTAGACTCTGCTATGTGCTTGTCACGCATGATAAGATATGTGTATGTTCCTACGTAGTTATTATGTTGTCAAAAATGACAGAGCATGCAAAATTGTGTTGGTGCTTTGAAATGTGTTTATTCTGTTGCAAGTATATGTCATTTTACATATAACGGTTTTAGGTTGTTTGGTTCTACAAGTGACATGTGTGCACATATAACAGATGCCCTGTAATGTATACGTGCTAGTGTTGTATTAACATTTATTGTGTTAATAAATAATAACATTTGAAGGAAATTGGGGAGGGGGGAGGGAGAGGTTGTGGCACTCTTCTTCACTGGTGTATATATATATATATGTATACGGGATCAAACCCAAATTCACTATGGTGCATCGATGCAGAAGGTTTGCTGGAAAGAAATGTTATTCCTCTTCTTCCACTTCATTTTCTCCCCTCTAATTCTTCTTTTCTTTCTCTCTCATTTTGTTTCATCTTCTTCTTCTTCATTGTCTTTCCTCTTCATTTCTTCCCTCTTCTTTTTCTTAACCCCATAACCCTGCTGGTGGTCTCTGTCTATTACACTTCTTTAGCCTTGCTCAGTTCTCTAGTTCTCTTGATCTTCTGTCACTCTTTGAGACCCTGCAAAGTGGAAGGCTTTCCTCAAAAGAAATAATTATATATGCGCCACACACACACACAATAAAACACACACCACACAATAAGTGTATATACAATATTAATTACTGTTGAAATTTCGCAGTTATCATTTTGTTAGAGTCAAAAGTAATTGTTTAATCGACACATATCAACCGTAATATTAATAGTAATAGAAATGATAATGACAGTAAGGCAGTTTTGGCTAATGATAGAGCGGGAGTCAGCTCAGTGTGCGTCGACTTTGACGTCAGCTACGTGTTGTTTACTGATTGCAATATTACACATGGTCCCCAAATGTGCCAACAATTTTCCGTTATTTTTTTGTAACTTATCTAACTCATCACAGAACAATGCTAGCCACTTATATAACTTGGCATTGGTCCATACATTTCTTACTTTATTAAACTTAACACATAAAATCCCGTATTACTTATAATATTTACTTTACTCATTCACTTCTTATTTCCAAATTCATGTTTAAAATAACCGATTGCATGCAGATCTCCGTAGCAGTTTCATTAGTTTAGTTTATGTAATCACATTTCCAAATGATATACTACGCACTTTTGAAGATGAAGTACTTCAAGTCATCCTTATCTAGAATTATCTTCTAAACCCCCCCCCCCCCCAAAAAAAAAAAATAATGATATTGCGCACAATCTGACGCACTTTTACTCATTACCATAAGGTCAGGTCAGGTAATTTTACCTGCTACTGCATGCAGTAAACAGTACAACCTGTGGCTGCCCTGCTGCCTTGCAGGTAAGCTGCCTTGTGGGTGAGACTTTTTAGTCAAAGGCTAGCGGAGCCAACCGTAAACAAACCGACGGAAGGCAACAGAAAACCACCGTCGTAATTTCTTTGTACAATCATGAATCGCCACAATAGTAGAACCTCAGACGGAAGATGTACGAAAGAGGTGAGATGCAGAATGGCTCAGGCAAAGGCAGCTTTCCAAAAAATGAGGAAGATACTATGCAATCCATTTTTGACAAAAGAAACAAGAAAAAGAGTTTTTAAATGTTATGTAGAGCCAGTCTTAACATATGGATGCGAATCATGGACAATAGGATAACAGACAAGAAAATCACTGGATTCTGCAGAAATGTGGTTTTACAGAAGAATGTTGAGAATACCATGGACAGCTAAGAAGAGTAATGAAACGTTCTGAAAGAGGTCAAAGCAAAAAGAGAGCTAATTTCCAATATTAGGAAGAGATAATCATCATTTTTGGCCATGTAATGAGAAGAGATACAGCTGGAATATATTGTAACAAATGGAAAAAATTGAGGGACGAAGAGATAGAGGGAAGCAAAGAGAAAAAATAACAGACAGCTTAAGAGAATGGCTTGGCAGAAGGTCAACAGCAGAAATGATAAATAGCTGCCGAGATCGAAAACTGTGGAGAAACATGATCACCTACGCCAGTAGGCCCGGTACTTGATGATGATATTGTGCCGTCTCCCCACAGAAGATTGGTTGCTTTCTGCTCTGTCCCTTGTTGGACAGAACAATCTATAGCTAATTTCCCTGTCTTTTTGTTTATATAGTGTCAGTCTTTTAAAATTTTCATTGGCTTTTGTTTCTTTTTCCCTGTAATTTAATTCTAAGATACATTTCTATGTGTTGTTTTGTCTTCTGTCAATGTCCAATGTTGTTTTTGCTACGAGTTATTAACTTGTCACTTTCTCTACACACTTCTAATATGTTGGTACGTATGTCGTAATTGTACTGAAGTCGGATGTGATGGGCCGCAAGGTGCAAATATAACAATTTTACTGCAAACCACAACACAACGCAGATATGCTCACTTAACATTCTTTTAAGGGCGAATGATGAAGAGATGTGATCCTTTAGTAATCGAGTGAATGCAAACAAACGTATGTCGTAATTTAGTTATATAATTCAGAAGAGAAGTTTGTTAGAATATGAATATATTATGAAGCTTAGCACATGACCATTATTTGTCAATTTAAACAATTACTTTACTCTATCAAATGTAGCACCTGACAAATGTAGCACCTGACAAATGTAGCACCTGACAAATGTAGCACCTGACAAATGTAGCACCTGACAAATGTAGCACCTGACAAATGTAGCACCTGACAAATGTAGCACCTGACAAATGTTGCACCCATATCTTAAAGCCGTAACACACTAGTTCACTGGTTAGGCGAGAGTATTAATAAAACGTTTGTATATGTACAACAATAGGATGCCATAATTACAGGGACTGAACAATGGAGAAGAGTCAGTTTGGCTAAGCTGGGCTGGATTCACTATTGGAGAAAGATGTGGTAAACCTTGGGGGAATTATTCAGAGAGAGACTTTATAGGAAGAGGTTTGAAGAAGAGACTTTATAGGAAGAGATTTAAAGAAGAGACTTTATAGGAAGAGATTTAAAGAAGAGACTTTATAGGAAGAGATTTAAAGAAGAGACTTTATAGGAAGATGTTTGAGGAAGAGACTTTATAGGAAGAGGTTTGAAGAAGAGACTTTATAAGGAAGAGATTTAAAGAAGAGACTTTATAGGAAGAGGTTTGAAGAAGAGACTTTATAGGAAGAGATTTGGAGAAAAGACTTATAGGAAGAGGTTTGAAGAAGAAGAAAATTTATAGGAAGAGGTTTGAAGAAGAGACTTATAGGAAGAAGTTTGAAGAAGAGACTTACAGGAAGAGGTTTGAAGAAGAAGAACATTTATAGGAAGAGGTTTAAAGAAGAGACTTTATAGGAAGAGGTTTGAAGAAGAGACTTTATAGGAAGAGATTTGGAGAAAAGACTTATAGGAAGAGGTTTGAAGAAGAAGAAAATTTATAGGAAGAGGTTTGAAGAAGAGACTTATAGGAAGAGGTTTGAAGAAGAGACTTACAGGAAGAGGTTTCAAGAAGAGATTTTAGAGAGGTCAGTTTGAGAAGCTATTGAGCTGAGTATACATAGGTTTCATAAAAGAAAGAGCTGCTGGTTATAGATTATACACATAAGTTGGATTAGAGTGTATACGATTTTATGATAGCCAATGAAATTATGCTTATTTTCTTACAATAACTCAAGAGTGTCAAACCATCGGCAGTTGCCTCATAAGCTTATATAATATCTAATAAATAGTTTATAGATACATAGTCAGCCATTTCGAGTATTTCTATAGAGCATAGAGTCTTATTATGCAAGAATCACATTTAGCCAGTTGAGTTTGTCAAGTTAAAAGTAGAGTTGTGTAAATAAACTATAGAACGTCTTTGGTCCATCACATGAAGCATTGAGGACAAGTGTTGTTCTGGGCTATTTGTGTTGTTATTTCTTTATAATGCTAATTATTCACTTTGAGTTAGTGGTTGTCACAGATTTTTCTCGAAAGTATGATCTAATTTGTCACAATGCCATTTCTGATCACAACTACCTCTTTGTTAATTTAACCTTCTAAAGTGTAGACTTCATTCGTTACTAGACGAAATGCGATCTTAGTTTCCGTTATAGACTTTTGCGACGCCAACCACTCACTCAATATACGTGTTTTTTTTTTTTTTTGCTTCTATTTTTCACTAACTTGTAAATTGATAAATATTCTGGACTTACATTACAGAAATAAACATAGCACAAATAGTCTGAATAAAAGTGGTAAAACACATCCTCATTACGTCTCGAGAGTGGAATCATAATTTGATGCTCATATTTGTTTACTTTCGGCACATGGTTTGTGTGTAATGTTGCCAACTCTAAACCCGTACCTAAATCTCTAGAACTCAGCTAAGCTAGACTAATCTGGATGGTGTCTATCTGAATCAAACTGAACCTTTTGCCTTTATCAGACAAGTCTATTGACGCCAATTCGACCCCCACAGAGTTTTAAACGAGTTGCAGAATTCGATTGATGATTGGAGTAACGTAAAGTGAAAGGAAAGACTTACACATCAAGAAAAGAGAGATAATGGTTATCTAAAAGAAAAAAAAAGAGCAATAACATGGAAGATCAAAGTAATTAAAACTGTACTGAACCATGTCAGCAACATGAAGTAACTTGGCACAATCATACTCTAGACGCAGTTCTAAAACTAAATGGAAAGTAGCAAAACACAAAAGTAACATAAAACAAATAGGAAAATAGCAAAAGTAATATAAAACAAATAGGAAAATAGCAAAAGCAATATAAAACAAATAGGAAAATAGCAAAAGTAACACAAAACAAATAGGAAAATAGCAAAAGTAATATAAAACAAATAGGAAAATAGCAAAAGTAACATAAAACAAATAGGAAAATAGCAAAAGCAACATAAAGTAAAACGGAAAATGACAAAAGTAAAAGCAACATAAAGCAAAATGGAAAATAGCAAAAGCAAAATCAACATAAAACAAATTGTAAAATAGCAAAAGCAACATGAAGCAAAATAAACCGTATTTGCTGCAACACATTTTTATAGAAAGAAATAAAAATGGAAAATAGAACATATTTTAATAGGGAAGTGATCATGAACATGTAACGAGTAAAAAGAGACATCATTGTTGGCAATGGAAATGTGGTTCCACTGATGAATGTTGAGAGTATCACAGACAGCAAAATGGAGTAATGCAAACGTCTTGAATGAAGCAAGTGCACACAGGGAGAGAGACATATATATATATCGACACCGAAAAGACAGAGATTGGCAAATGATCGGGAAAGAACGAAAGAAGAATTAATGGAGAAGATAGACACAAAAAGAGAGAGAAAGAGAGAGAGAGAGACAGAGAGAGAGAGAGAGAGAGAGAGAGAGAGAGAGAGAGAGAGAGAGAGAGAAAGAGAGAATGAAGGGGAACATGTTTAAGCGAAAAGAACACACATACAATGTAACATGAGATATATAACAAGAAAGCACACTTGTCCGTGACATTCAATATAGTCTGTAACAACATATATCTAAATCCTTATTCCAGCAGGACCTGAAAGTCAAAGGACAAGACATAATCATGATTTCTGCTCCACCAGCCTATCATCTACACCTCGTACGACCATTTATCAAATACCACTTAATTTCTTTTTAAACTTATAAACAAAACACACAAACGTCAAAACGTCAAATAAGCTTAATATTTTTGGTTGTAATTTACCTCCTTGGAGACCATCAACAAATATTTTTCAGACAATACCGAAGTCTTTGCATTTAACAAGCTAAAATTCGACTAATAATTCACCCGTTTTTGTCAACATTTCTTTCCCCACTTCGAGTTCCAACATTTAGAATCCAGAATTATTCAAAAAGCCGCTACAAAACCTGGCAATGACGCATCCTCTCTTTGCCATTAACTTGTCCATTCTGCCAAATTCTAGAAATATGTCAAAATATTTTTAAAGCATTGATCGTGTTTTATTACAAGAAACTGCCTCACTGGGACTGTTCTTAACTGTTAAGACTCCATTTACAAATGCGTGTTTGTTTTCTTAAGTTGAAGTTAAATGTAACTTAAGTTGAAGTTAAATGTAAAATTTTGCTGTCACCTTCGATTAGATGAGATAGAGGAGGCGCAATGATAAACCGCTAATTCTACCGTTACCGGGACACATTCACAAAATGTGAATAAACAATTCTTGCTATCGTTATTTTATTCTTACTAAAGGATTTAATAATTCAGTAGGTAGAATTAGATTTAACTTACTGACTTTACTATCCTTTAGTGTGCGGTGTACAAGACTATAGGAGATTAGCAGAGCTTATCTGATCAAGAGAAACATGAATGTAAAAGATCTTTCAAGTTTATGGTGCATGAATTACAAGATTGTGCGGCAGAAAAAGACACTCTCCCTCAGTTTTCAGTTGTAAGTTTCTTATGCAGTTACCCCATCTCTTCATATATCTTGTGATTGTCTTATCTTATTTATCTTACCTAATTAAAAAGAAGTTTCTGGTTAATTGTATCACTTCTTTAATATTTATTTATTTTTTAATTCAACTATATCTGTCGCGTACATTCAAATCATTGTCTTTTCTTATTCACAAATCCTTTTCGTTCAACTCCAAATCTTCTCTAATTTACTAATCCTTTTTGTTCAATATCGTGTATTTATTTATCCAATTTCTAATCCTTTTCGTTCAACTCCAATTCTTCTCTAATTTACTAATCCTTTTTGTTCAATATCGTGTATTTATTTATCCAATTTCTAATCCTTCACGTTCAACTCCAATTCTTCTCTAATTCACAAATCCTTCTAGTTCAATATCAAGTATTCATCAAAAGTAAGAAAAATAACCACCACCGAGATGAAATGTGTTAGGCGAATAACACAGGACACAGTCTGAGAGATAAGATCAGAAATGAAGAACTGAGAAAAAAGCTAGGAATAACCCCCCCTGTAGAATATGTAAAGAAACAATAGATAAAATGGTTTAGCCACTTGACAAGGCAGAGAGATCAAAACACAACACAAAGGGCATTCAATGAACGTTACGAGAACACCAGACCCAAGGGCCGACCATGAAAAAGATGGATTGACAGAATATTAGAAACACTAGGAAACATAACAGCAGCAGAGGCGAACAGAAGAGCAAAAGACCGTAGATGATATCCCCCCTCCCTCTGATGCTGAAAAACAAATGAGGAAGGAAAGAAGAAGGAGATTCAAATCCACATATTGTTTAATTCACAAATAATTTCTCGTTTAAAATCGTGTTTAAACACACAAACATCACAAATAATTTCTCGTTTAATATCGTGATTAAACACACAAACATCACAAATAATTTCTCGTTTAATATTGTGTTTAAACACACATACATCACAAATAATTTCTCGTTTAATATCGTGTTAAAACACACAAACGTCACAAACAATTTCTCGTTTAATATCCAATTTCTTACCCTTATAGTTCAGCTCCAAATCTTCTCTAATTCACAAAACCTTTCACAATTCAACTTGATCTCTATTGCAATTTACAAGACATTTTCATTCAAATTCATATCTTTTCTCTTTTCCAAAACCATCCTTTTTTTTTTTTTTTTTTTAGAAAGGATTCTTTTCTCGTTCCTCTATAACACAATATTTTCTTGTACTGTCATCTCATTTTAATTCAGCATGTTCAATTAATTAATTATCGCAATCTTTTATTCCATCAACTCATTCCATACAGTGATTATCAAAACTTCTTTGTTCACTAACACCTGACCTTTAATTCCGTTCCCATCTCTCACTTTATCTGCATGATCATTAGAATAAAATTATAAAGTAAATAACGGAACGGCATTTATTTGTGAAAATTTAAGTGATCTAATAATTAGCACAAAATATATAATGAAAAATTAAGTTTTCTAATAAGTAGCACAAGCTATATAACTAATGAAAGGTTCAGTTATCTAACAAGCAATCATCATCATCATCATCATCATTTCTGAAAGAAGCCAAAGCAAAAAGAGAGCTAATTTCCAATATTAAGAAGAAACAATAACCATTTTTTGACCATGTAATGAGAAGAGAACAGCTGGAATATATTGTAACAACTGGGAAAATTGAGGGACGAAGAGATAGAGGAAAGCAAAGAGAACAAATACCAGACAGCTTAAGAGAATGGCTCGGCAGAAGGTCAACAACAGAAATGATAAATAACTGACGTGATCAAAGTTGTGGAGAGACATGATCACCTACGCCAGCAGGCCCGGTACTTGATGATGATGAGTACAAACTATATAATGAAAGGCTAAATTATCTAATAAGTAGTACGAGCTATATACTGAACGGTTCATTTATCTAATAAGTAGTACGAGCTATATACTGAAAGGTTCATTTATCAAATAAATAGTACGAGCTATATACTGAAAGGCTCATTTATCTAATAAATAGTACGAGCTATATACTGAAAGGCTCATTTATCTAATAAATAGTACGAGCTATATACTGAAAGGCTCATTTATCTAATAAGTAGTACGAGCTATATACTGAAAGGGTCATTTATCTAATAAGTAGTACGAGCTATATACTGAAAGGCTCATTTATCTAATAAGTAGTACGAGCTATATACTGAAAGGCTCATTTATCTAATAAGTAGTACGAGCTATATACTGAAAGGCTCATTTATCTAATAAATAGTACGAGCTATAAACTGAAAGGTTCATTTATCTAATAAATAGTACGAGCTATATACTGAAAGGTTCATTTATCTAATAAATAGTACGAGCTATATACTGAAAGGCTCATTTATCTAATAAATAGTACGAGCTATATACTGAAAGGTTCATTTATCTAATAAATAGTACGAGCTATATACTGAAAGGCTCATTTATCTAATAAATAGTACGAGCTAAATAATGAAAGGATCATTTATCTAATAAATAGTACGAGCTATATACTGAAAGGCTCATTTATCTAATAAATAGTACGAGCTAAATACTGAAAGGATCATTTATCTAATAAATAGTACGAGCTATATACTGAAAGGCTCATTTATCTAATAAATAGTACGAGCTATATACTGAAAGGTTAATTTATCTAATAAATAGTACGAGCTAAATACTGAAAGGATCATTTATCTAATAAATCTATCTATCTATTGACCTTTCGAGCCGTAACCGGCCCATAGGGCGTAGACCAAGATACACCTTCTCCTATATGAATTTTTGTTCTAGCAGTTTTCTTTTAAAGATATTTTATCAAATCTCGCCATCTGTCTCTGTTCTGTGCAAGCAGTTCTATCTCATTGAGGGAGCCGATTCCTGCTGCTCTTGCCTCTCTCATCAATGTTCTTCTCAGTGTCTCCCTGGGTCTTCCTCTTTTTCTTTTACCTGTTGTTTCCCATATGAGGGCTTGCTTTGCTATTCGATTATTATCTCTTCTCATCACATGTCCAACGTATGACCATCGTCTTTTCTTTAATACTGAAGATATTAGTGGTTGATTGGCGATTTCTCTAATTTCCTCGTTTGTTTTGAATTCGTTCCATTCTATACCAAGTATTTTCCTTAGACATTTATTTTCGAATGCGTTCAACTTTGTTTCTATATCTCTTGTTGTTTTCCAGCTTTCACACGCATACGTAAGGGTTGATAGTACATTTGATTTGAATAGCCTAAGTTTTGTGTTTGTGCTAATGAGTTTTGATTTCCACAACTTTTCAAGGCTTCTGAAAGACATTGCTGCTTTAGCCAGTCTGATTCTAATTTCTTTGCTCGTATCCCCTTCTCGATCAATGTGACTTCCAAGATAGATAAAGTGATCGATCTCTTCTACTGGTTTGTTTTCCATGTATATTTTTGTCACTTGTTGGAATTAAACTTTTCATGACTTTAGTCTTTTCATGATTGACCTCAAGCCCAATTTTGCTGGCTATTGATGATAGTTCATTTGTGTTTTCCTGATCTAATAAATAGTACCAGCTAAATACTGAAAGGTTCATTTATCTAATAAATAGTACGAGCTATATACTGAAAGGCTCATTTATCTAATAAATAGTACGAGCTATATACTGAAAGGTTCATTTATCTAATAAATAGTACGAGCTATATACTGAAAGGTTCATTTATCTAATAAATAGTACGAGCTATATACTGAAAGGATCATTTATCTAATAAATAGTACGAGCTATATACTGAAAGGTTCATTTATCTAATAAATAGTGCGAGCTATATACTGAAAGGTTCATTTATCTAATAAATAGTACGAGCTATATACTGAAAGGATCATTTATCTAATAAATAGTACGAGCTATATACTGAAAGGCTCATTTATCTAATAAATAGTACGAGCTATATACTGAAAGGCTCATTTATCTAATAAATAGTACGAGCTATATACTGAAAGGATCATTTATCTAATAAATAGTACGAGCTATATACTGAAAGGTTCATTTATCTAATAAATAGTACGAGCTAAATACTGAAAGGTTCATTTATCTAATAAATAGTACGAGCTATATACTGAAAGGATCATTTATCTAATAAATTGTACGAGCTATATACTGAAAGGATCATTTATCTAATAAATAGTACGAGCTATATACTGAAAGGTTCATTTATCTAATAAATAGTACGAGCTAAATACTGAAAGGATCATTTATCTAATAAATAGTACGAGCTAAATACTGAAAGGCTCATTTATCTAATAAATAGTACGAGCTATATACTGAAAGGTTCATTTATCTAATAAATAGTACGAGCTATATACTGAAAGGTTCATTTATCTAATAAATAGTACGAGCTATATACTGAAAGGCTCATTTATCTAATAAATAGTACGAGCTAAATAATGAAAGGATCATTTATCTAATAAATAGTACGAGCTATATACTGAAAGGCTCATTTATCTAATAAATAGTACGAGCTAAATAATGAAAGGATCATTTATCTAATAAATAGTACGAGCTATATAATGAAAGGATCATTTATCTAATAAATAGTACGAGCTAAATAATGAAAGGATCATTTATCTAATAAATAGTACGAGCTATATAATGAAAGGATCATTTATCTAATAAATAGTACGAGCTATATACTGAAAGGCTCATTTATCTAATAAATAGTACGAGCTATATAATGAAAGGATCATTTATCTAATAAATAGTACGAGCTATATACTGAAAGGCTCATTTATCTAATAAATAGTACGAGCTATATACTGAAAGGTTCATTTATCTAATAAATAGTACGAGCTATATACTGAAAGGTTCATTTATCTAATAAATAGTACGAGCTATATACTGAAAGGTTCATTTATCTAATAAATAGTACGAGCTATATACTGAAAGGTTCATTTATCTAATAAATAGTACGAGCTATATACTGAAAGGCTCATTTATCTAATAAATAGTACGAGCTAAATAATGAAAGGATCATTTATCTAATAAATAGTACGAGCTATATACTGAAAGGCTCATTTATCTAATAAATAGTACGAGCTATATACTGAAAGGTTCATTTATCTAATAAATAGTACGAGCTATATACTGAAAGGATCATTTATCTAATAAATAGTACGAGCTATATACTGAAAGGTTCATTTATCTAATAAATAGTACGAGCTATATACTGAAAGGATCATTTATCTAATAAATAGTACGAACGAAATTCTCAAAGGTAAAGTAATCTAACAATGTGGAAGAAATGTAATCATGAAAGGTTAAATGATCTGGTAAGCAGAATACACTTATTTATAGCAGTTTAAGATATCAAGTAAGTAAAACAAACCTAGAAACAAAATTGACAACCGTGAAGATACAGGCTTTCATTAAAGGATGCTTACGCAAAATAAAAGGATGGAAATGGCAGGATAAAATCACTAACATAGAATTATGGAAATGTACCAGTCAAATACCAGTGGATAAAGAGATACAGCTAAGACGATGGCGCTGGATAGGTCACACACTACGGAAGCCAACTAACAGTATTGCACAGCCGGCCCTTTTTTGAAATCCCCAGGGGAAAAGACAAAGAGGAAGACCAAGGAATTCTTGGAGAAGACAGATAGAAGCAGAGACGAAGATGATGGGGAACACATGGAATGATCTTAAAAGAATGGCAAAAAACAGAACGACTTGGAAAGTGTTTGTTGAAGAATATGCTCCACTGGGAGCTAAAAAGGTAGAAGAAGAAGAAGAAAACAAACCTAAGCAAAAAAGTTTAAATTATCTAGTTAAGTAGAACAAACATGAACATGAAGGCTTAAATTATCTAGTAAATAGAATCAACTTTATCTTGAAGTTTTGTTTATGAAGTAAGCATAAATGGTTAATGCCACATCTAACTATAGATTTACTAAGGGCTCTGTGGTTAATGCCACATCTAACTATAGATTTACTAAGGGCTCTGTGGTTAATGCCACATCTAACTATAGATTTACTAAGGGCTCTGTGGTTAATGCCACATTTAACTATAGATTTACTAAGGGCTCTGTGGTTAATGTCACATCTAACTATAGATTTACTAAGGGCTCTGTGGTTAATGCCACATCTAACTATAGATTTACTAAGGGCTCTGTGGTTAATGCCACATCTAACTATAGATTTACTAAGGGCTCTGTGGTTAATAAAAAAAAAAACCAGAAACCCTCCAACTAGCGTTACGCTTTCAGCAATAGTAGCTATAGACGGCTTACGTCACTCTATCCTCAGCTCCCATGCTGGTGAAGTTGTAACGTCACGTTAGTTGGCGATTTTCCGGGAATTTCTTCTCTGCCTGCAGGCCGAAGTAAATCTATAGTTGGCTGTGGTTAAAACTCAAACTTAAAGAGCCGAATATGTTTATGTATCAAATAACATCATTATCATCAAGTACATGGCCTGCTGGCGTAGGTGATCATGTCTCTCCCCATCTTTCGATCACGACAGTTATTTATCATTCCTGTTGTTGACCTTCTGCCAAGCCACTCTCTTAAGCTGTCTGGTATTTTTTTTCTCTTTGCTTCCCTCTATCTCTTCGTCCCTCAATTTTTCCAGTTGTTACAATATATTCCAGTTGTTCTCTTCTCATTTAATGGCCAAAAAATGATGATTGTTTCTTCCTAATATTGGAAATTAGCTCTCTTTTTGCTTTGACCTTTTTCCGAACATTTTCATTATTCTTCTTAGCTGTCCATGGTATTCTCAATATTGTTCTGTAAAACCACATTTCTACAGACTCCAGTGATTTTCTTGTCTGTTGTGCTATTGTCCATGATTCACATCCATATGTTAAGACTGGTTCTACATAACATTTAAGAACTCTTTTTCTTGTTTCTATTGTCAAAAATGGATTGCACAGTTATCTTCTTCATTTTTTGCCTGAACTATTCTGCATCTCATCTCTGTTGTACATCTACCATCCGAGGTTAACATTGTATCCAGATATTTAAATTCATGTACATGTTTTAATGTTTTTCCCTTTGTCTTTATTGTGCATTGCGGTGTGTTTGTATTTTGAGTTACCTACACATATTTTGTGTACTTTGAGTTACCCACACATATTTTGTGTACTTTAAGCCACCTGCTAATAATTTTGTGGGTCACCTGCTAATATATTTTTGTCACCTGCTGATGTTTTTTTGTCACCTGCTAATATAATTGTGTCACCTGCCAATATAATTTTGTCACCTGCTAATATTTATATATATTTCGAGACACCTGCTGACATTTATGCTCTTTAGCGCCAGCTAATTCTTCAAGTCTATAGGCGCTTGCAATCCTTGTGTAATTTTGGGATAACAGTATATTTGTTTCACAAGTCACTATAAAAGTTGTATAACTTTGGATTAATACCAGAAACGGTTACAAAATTCATTGTTCTAATGATAAGAACTAAGAGTGCTAAAAGACACAATGACATGCACCAAGCTTCGAACTTGAAACAAGTTGAAACAAATAATTCATACAGTCCAAACCGGATTCATTTCCGACCGTTTCCTGCTTTACATGGTTATTCAAGTTCACCCATGTCTATCTTATCTATATCCTAACAAATAATCCATTCGATATCCTTGTACCGTGTTATATTCGTATTGAATATAACACTAGCCTTGATCCAGATCTAATTTATTTCACTGGGACAGCCCCGTTTCATATCCGACTTCCAGAACTTAAATCCTTGGTTGTGTAACGTTTTGTGGGAATGGGGACACTAGTTACAAGTTTGCGTGACGTCTTAGTTGTGTTTTCTTATCGCGTTTGCCCGGCTACTACTTCACGCCATCGTTCGTCCTTAAACAATATTAAATAGGCGCTGATGTGTTATGGTTTACAGCAAGTTTTGATATCTGCGACTTTCAAGCACGGTGCATCCGATTTCAACATGGCATTTTTGGGTATTAGGATGCCTTTCATCCCCGTCTGCAATGGCTCCAGTTACTCTGTTACCAGAACGGGCGGTGTTTTAGATCCTAATTATCTGTTGGTCGTTGGTTCTTACAGAAACAGTCAGTTATGAGTCGCTGGCCACTTTCAGTCAAAGAGTAGTTTTGTATCATGCTCTCGTTTCTCGTACTCACCAAGATTTATTTCTAATTTAAAAAAAGAACAGCTTATTTATTTATTCGTAGGTCGGCGATATTTAAGCAAATCCTTCATTTGATTCTTCTTTTTACACTTAATCAAAAAAAAAAAACCATTTCGTATTCCGCAGCTGCTCGTTTTAACTTCAAAGTGGTCTTTTAGTTATGAATTGAAATTGTGTAGCATTTAAGGGTCAAGGTCTCCATGATGCAGAACATTTCTCTTATTCTTATAACTGGTATGTTATGGAAGTGGTTTAAGTTTGTGACTGACTACACAGAAACAAATGCGATTTTTGGGGTCATGTTAAAACACACAACAGCCTACTAAAAGGTAATCTTGGAAGGGAAAAAACATGGTAATAGAAGCAGAAGTAGACCAAAACTAACATGGACGAGTGACATCAAAAGATGGACAAGTCAGCAGCCTATGACAGCCTGCACAATCAAAGCAGGAGACAGAACGGAGTGGTGTTCCATGGTAGCCAACCTTCGTTGCGGAGACGGCAGTCAATAATGAATACACAGAAACGTGGAATAATTTATAGCTTTAGTAATGTGTGTGTGTGTGTGTGTTTGTGTGTGTGTGTGTGTGATATAACTTTATGGAATAATATTGCTCAAAACGACAGACAATTTAGCAGATTGGCAAAACTGAGATTTTCTGGCATGCAACAATCCGTTTTTAACTATAAATTGTTCTACAATTTAAAATGTAAATTCTCTGAATCAACAAGCATGTGTATATAATAGAAGAAGCCTATACATTATATATTTATTAAAATAGAAATGACCAAAACAAACAAAATTATCAATGACAAACAGCAATGACTTATATTTTCTATTAATGTCCACCCGTTATACGTTGTGTCCCTAGTTTATAGCAAAGTCACGATATCTGCACCTTCCGGCCCGACACATCCGTCTTTGCCATGGGTAGATTTTGCTGAACAATTTTGCCCTGGACAGCGGACATCTTTGGACTACTCTTTCCGACTTTTAAATGTCAACGTTTCTTTAACGTGCGCGAGTGCACACGGAGCCTCCTGTTTTTGTGACGTGATCTGTGAGGGGTAGACATCGGATGTCACTGCCCAGAGACCAGGAGATGGTAAAACCACGAAAGAATCGTGGATTCGATTTGAAAAATTCCCACCGCCTATGTCTGAATACGATCCATGGCCTCTCCTATCCAGAGGCGGACTTCTTACATTTAGGGTACCCAGTACCACGTTTTACATATAGACCATCCAATACCACGTCTCACATATAGACCATCCAATACCACGTCTCACATATAGACCATCCAGTACCACGTCTCACATATAGACCATCCAATACCACGTCTCACATATAGACCATCCAATACCACATCTCACATATAGACCATCCAGTACCACGTCTCACATATAGACCAACCAGTACCACGTCTCACATATAGACCATCCAATACCACGTCTCACATATAGACCATCCAATACCACGTTTCACATATAGACCATCCAGTACCACGTCTCACATATAGACCATCCAGTACCACGTCTCACATATAGACCATCCAGTACCCAGACTTACATATAGACCCCCTAGTACCCCGATTCATTCATAATAAGTGTTTATTCTATTAGGAATGGACAGAAACTTGTATGGCTATAGCAAAGATCAAGATTTGGTCAAATAAAACAACACAGCTATAATGTTGCAGCTTTAAGGTTTAAAGAACAATAATATAGACAAATCCCTTGTTGCACTCAGATACACTTTTTGGAGAAAGCAAAATGCTCTTACTTTATTCAAACACAGCTTTAAGGTTTAGAGAACAATAATATAGACAAATCCCTTGTTGCACTCAGATACATTTTTTGGAGAAAGCAAAATACTCTTACTTTATTCAAACATAAAGCGCTAAAACTACATTTAGCTATTGTTAGATTGGTTGACAGGCAATATTATTCAATGAACTTCTTCGGATGATGGAAATGGGAGTTAAGTTGGGCACAGCCAGAAATGAGACACTTAGTGGCCGTGTAAGAAGACTTATCAACCAACATAGAACTGGAGTCGTCAGTCACACTGAGGGAATTGCTGAAGAGTGGATCTGAGCACCTATGGACATGTTCGGAGTGCAATGATGATGACCCGGAAATAACTCAACAACTCAATAACTCAATTATTCAATGAATTAAGTGATAAATATATTGGTGAAAACCGGCCCAGTTCGAAGATAGGAATTTAAATGCTTTTGAAAATGTCTCGGAAGAATCTCAAACATAAGTTGGAGAGAATACAATTTAAAACGACAAGAGACGAATCTAAACAAGAATTAATGTCGAGCTTGATATGAAGAATGCATTGGAAGTAAATCGGTAATGTTCTCAGAATGGATGAAGAACGACTTCCCCATTAGGTATTTACTTGGAGAAAACTATTTAGCAAAAGAGAACAAGACAAACCCAATGGGAAAACTACGCAGACCAATTACTAGGGAAGGCTCAGCCATGGGATTAAGATATAACCAAGACCTATAAGAATAAAGGGTCTCTGTCTAAGAAATGTATGACCAAGGAATTCATGGAGAAGATAGGTGGAAGCAGAGATGAAGGTGATGGGGAAGACATGGAATGATGTTAAAAGAATGGCAAGTAACGGAACGGCTTGGAAAGTATTTGTTGAAGACCTATGCTCCTCAGGGTGCTGAAAGGTAGAAGAAGAAAAACACACGTAAGAGCTATCAGCAAATCGTCAACTGTGTAGAACTATGGTTTTCAGCCTATGTACCGTCTTCGGCTCGAGAGGAATTCATTGTTCCACAAAAGTCTTGGTGGCTGAGTAGTTAGTTCAAAGCTCGCTACCCATCAGAAGTCTGCGTGTTCAATTGCCAGGTCCGATAAATCATTAGGTCACCAAGCCACTACAAATGAGAACATAGATTTTTCTTGGAAATAATGACAGCATGTCGGGATACGGACCATCATTAACAAAAATGCACTAGCGGTGAAGGAAAAATATAGTCACTACTACCATAACGAGAGCAAGGCGTGAATTGAACATTGATTTTGTTTATTACTGGATCGGCAACATTTATCTCTTATTTCTCGATCTCTTATTTCCAAGTAACTTTCATTTGCGTTCCTAACCTCTTACGTTGTCAAGTTTATCTTATGATAAAACATAGCTAACTCAATATACAATTGGCTGACAAGGCTGTGTTCTGTCGCCGGATCTGTTTTCACTTTACAGCGAAAATATGAGATCAATAGTAGACAAAAAAAAAAAAGGAATTGAAGTCAACGGTCACAACATAAACAATCTGATAAACGGATAACACAGTTTTAATAGCAGAAACAGAGAATGAACAACATGAAATGACTAAGGTGACCATATTTTTGAAATCCCATTCCGGGACGGAATAATTTTACTTCAATTTTCCACCAATAAAATTACATTTCTTCTTGCTGTCATTTTCAAGTGAATAATACATACATTTTAAAACATCTAATAAAATAGACCTACAATACGCTGGGAGCCGCGATAGCTCAGTGGTTAGTGAACTGGACTACCACGGACAAGGGGTAGGGTTCGATCCCAACCGACGGCTTCCGGGTTCACCCAGCCTTAAATGGGTACCGGATTTTTTCTGGGAAAGTAAAGCAGCACGGGCGTAATACTGACCACATTACCCCAAAAATCATGTGCTGAAGGTCTGTAAAATATAGGGTCACTAACACCATATTTCCCTATACGCCACTTGGCGTGACGGCAGTACTTTACTTACTTTTACTACAATACGCTATCAGGATACGAATCAGGAGATAAAAAAAAAAACAGTGATACTCACTTAAATTGAAGGTGAAACAGAGATGCTGTACTTTTCAGATGAGTGAATTTTCTGTAAAATGTCCTTCTTTTAGGCTTTTAGACACAAAAAGAACTCTGCCAACTTCAGAATATGTGAAACGGGCACATGATTGTTTCTGAAGTGGGAAGCTAGTTCAACCCAACGCTGCCCTGGTAATGTTTTATTAAGACTCCACTCACTAATTTTTTTGTGAAGTAACGAACTGTTTCATGTAGACATATTCGTCATACATTTCATTTTCTGGAAAGTCGACTGAAGGCACTGTTTGACTCACTAATGATGAAGACTTCTCAATATCTTCCCAATGTGGTGTTCTGTTCAGCATTACCCAGCTGTAAGACTTTAGGTTTTGAAAATTATTTGCAGCCCATTTCTTCAAATAACTTAAAGCTGTTTCATAGAATGAAGAAACACTGGCGTTAAACTTGTTCACATCATCACGTGGAAATTCTTCCATTTCCAGCTTTTTAAGGATTATCTGAACTCTTGATGGCAAGAAGCCGTCTTCCAGCTTGGACTCCAAGATAGCTTTCAACCTATTGATGTTGTCAATGACTTCAAATACAGTGACAATCTGTCCCTCTACTTTCTGCACTGCTTCGTGGAAAGAGGATGCCTGACTGTGAACCAAAATAAGCCATGCCTCAGACAGTGGGTTTTCAAAGAATTCCTGTATAAAAACTGGGCATCTGTCTTGAGATTGAAAATATGATTTTAGAGGCAGGAACATGTAAAGAACCCTTTCAACAGCAGGCAAGAGCGCAAGCCACCTAGTTTGTGCATAACCTAAAATCATCTGGAAGTCTGTGTCGACAAACTGACAAAACTCCTTGAGACTTTCAACTCTAAATGTGTATGATTTGAAGTACAGATACATTTTTGCAATAGTCATTTCAACATCAACAGGCAATAGGTCTGCAGCTGCTCGAACAGTGTTGTGGAAAATATGGCAAGCACACCCAACACCTATCAAACTATGTCCAAGGTTTTCTTTCAGTTTTGTGAAAACATTGTTCTGTCCTTTTCTTTCAGCGCCCCCAAAATTAGAATTTGTGTTGTCTGCACATAATCCAACTACTTTCAGTTCTAAACCATTTTCAGTTAGACAGTCAATAAGAAAACTACTTACTATATCAGATGTTTCACCCGGCAATGACTTCAACTCTAATATTTTAACTTTCAGTCCCTTATTACGATCAAAGTATCTGACAAGCAAAGGAAAAATCTTGATTTCTTTGTGGTTGGAGGCATCTGTCAGTATGGAGATAAATGTTACGTTTTCTAGGTCACATCTCAACTCGTTTAGAGCATGGGGTGTGAACACATTCCGAATAATAGCTTTTGTTTTCGTACGTGCACAAGAAAATTTTTGTTCTAAAGTTACCTGAAGCAATTTTGATGTGCAGTCCATAGATCTAAACGTGTGATTGTGCATCACTGTATGATATGCAAAGGCACCTTCTGTAGCAGCTAACTGTTCTTCTTTGTCACCAACCTGTTCAGCTCGAAAAAAATTTGTCAACGACGAGCTTGATGCAGCAGTAGCGACGGCTCTCTTATGTTTATCACTATTTATGTGGCTCTTAATATCACCACGTCCACTATGGTTAATAGTAAACCCGGATGAACATATATTACATCTTACAGTGAAGTCTGATGACGATGTAGACTTTTTTATAAAAGGGTATTCCTTTTGTAAATCTTGTTAAAATGACAATTACGCTTCGGTGCCATTTTTTGCGAAAGTGAAAGTGAAAGTTAGTAACACAACGAATATATACGAGATTTAAAACTAGGAGCGCATTCTACTGTTTTGATATTAAACAAAATTGTCTACACAGCAACGAAATACTATTTTTTTTTAATTGAAGAAATGTACGTCGTATACCAAAATGGCAAAATTGGTAAACGTTTGTGTCCAAAATTATTTTTTATCAAATCCGGGACAAAAGCTAAAAAATATGCCAAAATCGGGACAAAACCGGTACGGCAGCTAATCTGGGACAAAGGTTCAAAAAATGTCCAATTCCGGGACTGTCCCGGACAATCCGGGGACGAATGGTCACCTTAGAAATGACGGACATAAAAAAAAGAAAGGTCGCAGTCTGAATAGTCAGAGATCAGAAGTAATAGTCATATCGAAGAAACAATCATCACTATCATGCTACATACAAAGAACAGGACAAATCTGAAACAAGTGCAACGAGACAAATACTTGGGCACAATAATAACATCAGATTGAAGATGCACCACAGAAATAAAAAGCAAAATAGATCAGGCCAAAAAAAATCATTTCAGAAAATGAAAAACATCTTATGCAACAAACTTTGTCAATATAAGTGATAAAGAGAGTTCATCGGTGCTATATAGAGCCATTTCTGACCTATGGAAGCGAAACAAGGACAGTAAACAAACAAATGGAAAAACGATTAGAGGTCACAGAGATGCGATTTCTCTGAAGAATGTTGTAAGTTCCCTGGATAGATAAACAAACCAATGGGGGCATTCTCATAGAGGCCAACACAAAAGGGAGCTCCTAAAAACATTATATGGCCTTATACATCTTGACAGGCGGTTGGTAGCAAGCAATCATGATAAGTCAGTAGTTTGGTAAGGCATTAGTTTAGACACTAAAAAACATTAGAAAGAAACAATCAACATTTTTGGGCACATCATGAGCAGAGGAAAGTTGAAATACTTGGTTATAACTGGTAAAATACAAGGAAAGGGATATCGTGGACGACAAAGCGAGAAGAAACTAGAAACCTTGGTGTCATAGCTAGGAAAACAGTCAACAACAGAATTGATACGAAGTACTGTGGGTAGAAAATTGTGGAAGGACGTGATCGCTTACGCCAACAGGTATGGCACATGATGATGAACCATATGTATATATATTGTTGAACAGTTTCCTATTTTCACACAATTTCTGTCTGTTCAATAAATTCGTATGCTCATAACATTATTTCTTACTTTTATAACATTGTATTTTACTTTAATCATGTAATTCTTACTTTTATATCATTATTAAAAAAAAAAATTATTTATGATATTGAATTTGGTCTTCTTGACTTTTCCCTCACTTTCAACCTCATTGTTTTATTCTGTACCAATTACCCCTATCGCTTCATTGCCTACTCCCAAATGAAGCGATAGGGGTAATTGGTACAGAATATGATTGGTACATTTAATGATTTTCCTTCATTACTGTATTTTTTTTTTCATTACTTTATTTAGTCTGCCTATTTTTTGACCTAACTCATTAGTTCTATGGGGGACTGTTTGGTCTCCAGGTTGTGAGTTCAAATCTCCACCACATCAAGTTAGGATTTTTGTTTGTGATTTCTCTCTGTGGCAACCACCCCTTGGTCTACAGGTTATGAGTTCAAATCTCCACCACACCAAGTTAGGATTTTTGGTTGTGATTTCTCTCTGCGGCAACCACCCCTTGGTCTTCAAGTTGTGAGTTCAAATCTCCACCACATCAAGTTAGGATTTTTGTTTGTGATTTCTCTCTGTGGCAACCACCCCTTGGTCTACAGGTTATGAGTTCAAATCTCCACCACACCAAGTTAGGATTTTTGGTTGTGATTTCTCTCTGCGGCAACCACCCCTTGGTCTCCAGGTTGTGAGTTCAAATCTCCACCACACCAAGTTAGGATTTTTGTTTGTGATTTCTCTCTGTGGCAACCACCCCTTGGTCTCCAGGTTGTGAGTTCAAATCTCCACCACACCAAGTTAGGATTTTTGTTTGTGATTTCTCTCTGTGGCAACCACCCCTTGGTCTCCAGGTTGTGAGTTCAAATCTCCACCACACCAAGTTAGGATTTTTGTTTGTGATTTCTCTCTGTGGCAACCACCCCTTGGTCTTCAGGTTGTGAGTTCAAATCTCCACCACATCAAGTTAGGATTTTTGTTTGTGATTTCTCTCTGTGGCAACCACCCCTTGGTCTCCAGGTTGTGAGTTCAAATCTCCACCACACCAAGTTAGGATTTTTGTTTGTGATTTCTCTCTGCGGCAACCACCCTTGGTCTCAGTAGCGGGGTCCAGCTTGAAACGTCAGTTACTGAAGAAAATGAGTACATCAGAAATCTCAGTTTTCTGCCTGTGCGGCGAGGGACCCCCGTCGCTTTAACACAGTTCCTAGTCTTTAGGGACTTCACCAGAGGTGAAAGCTGGCGAGCGCAAAAAAAAAAAAAAAAGTTCTTCAGGAGGACTTTTGAGGGATCAACATAATGCGCTGTTCATGATCTTTCTTTCCGCTTCTCCTTATTTCCAGTGTCTAGGTTTTCTCCGTCCTGTCTTCGACGTCATCAACTCATTTCCCTCTCCTATCTCCTACCCTTTCTAACCACTCAGCTACCAAATCTCTTTAATAGCGTGATGATGTTGAAGGATTCAAGATATTTGAAATGTATGCAGTTAAAAAAGCCATCCTTCTATTGTAGCATGATGTTTATTTACATGGCGCTGCTGCAAGACATTAATTTCTTTTCTGTATCGATCCTCATACAGTATTCCATGGAGCCCTCTTTGATTCTGTTTAAGCAGATGTGTTTTGCTTAGCTCCCTGCTAATCAGGCTATATTATCAGTAAAACCGCGAATAATTTGTCTATATTACATTATTTTATCCGTTTAAATATTCAGAGATATTACAAGTATTTTATTTTCGTTTTCTCTCCTACCGTCTCCTTATTATGATTCCTACGCATGTTTGTATTGTCTCATGCAACGTTAATCTCTTCACTAAATCGTTCGCGACCTGTTTTACTTCGCTCTTTATGTGACCTTAGATGTTTCACATAATTCAGTCCTGTCTGACATACTAATACATTTTTTATGCGCTACACGAAGACATATGGAGACATATTACACAATTTAAACATTAAAAAGAACTGGCTTATAAACAACATTCTAGAGAGGAAATTAAAATGTTATGCCACTTCAAAAGACACATCGGGCTGAAAAGAATAATAATTGAAGGCATGGTTCCCGGACGGGAGCTGTGATAGCTCAGTGGTTAGTGAACTGGACTACAAAGGACAAGAGGTAGGGTTCGATCCCAACCGACATCCGGCTTCATCCGGCCTTTTATGGGTGCCGGATTTTTTTCTGGAAAAGTAAAGCGGCACGGGCGTAATACCGACCACATTACCCCAAAAATCATGTGCCGAAGGTCTGTAAAATTTATGGTCACTAACACCATATTCCCTATACGCCACTTGGCGTGACTTGAAGCTGATCTGGCTAGAGACAGATTCTTTCAGATAGGCTGTAGTGAGTGCAACTTTCTGTACAGGACATGCGACTCAACGACAATCTTTTTTTATCGTCTTGTTCATGTATAGATTTCTATAACTGATCTCTCTCTCTCTCTCTCTTTCGTCTAGTCTTGTTATATGTTAATTGTTACTGGAATGTTTGTACTAGCTTGTTTAGTTGTCTTTTTTTATAGTTACAGTTTTTAAATATATTTTTTCTGGTCTTTTCGATTCTATTGATTTGTTGTATTAGTCCTATAATTCCGTCTAAACTTGTTTTTAAATTGCTTACTAGTTGCTGATATTCTTGCATTTCTCTTGTCTCTTCGGGTCTGTTGTCAGGAAATAATGAAGGGAATTAAAACCAATGTGGACTATATGATAAAGGATAAAGTGATAACTAGAACTATTGTGATCTTTATGTCTACATAAATATTGATTGTTTACAAATTTATTCAGGAAATAAATCAGCTGCTACGTTTATCGCTATAAAAAAAAAGTAAAGTACCCCCGTCACGCCAAGTGGCGTATAGGGAATATGGTGTTAGTGACCCGTCACGCCAAGTGGCGTATAGGGAATATGGTGTTAGTGACCCGTCACGCCAAGTGGCGTATAGGGAATATGGTGTTAGTGACCCGTCACGCCAAGTGGCGTATAGGGAATATAGTGTTAGTGACCCGTCACGCCAAGTGGCGTATAGGGAATATAGTGTTAGTGACCCGTCACGCCAAGTGGCGTATAGGGAATATGGTGTTAGTGACCCGTCACGCCAAGTGGCGTATAGGGAATATAGTGTTAGTGACCCGTCACGCCAAGTGGCGTATAGGGAATATGGTGTTAGTGACCCGTCACGCCAAGTGGCGTATAGGGAATATAGTGTTAGTGACCCGTCACGCCAAGTGGCGTATAGGGAATATGGTGTTAGTGACCCGTCACGCCAAGTGGCGTATAGGGAATATAGTGTTAGTGACCCGTCACGCCAAGTGGCGTATAGGGAATATGGTGTTATTGACCCGTCACGCCAAGTGGCGTATAGGGAATATAGTGTTAGTGACCCGTCACGCCAAGTGGCGTATAGGGAATATGGTGTTAGTGACCCGTCACGCCAAGTGGCGTATAGGGAATATAGTGTTAGTGACCCGTCACGCCAAGTGGCGTATAGGGAATATGGTGTTAGTGACCCGTCACGCCAAGTGGCGTATAGGGAATATAGTGTTAGTGACCCGTCACGCCAAGTGGCGTATAGGGAATATGGTGTCAGTGACCATACATTTTAAAGACCTTCGGTACATGATTTTTGGGGTAATGTGGTCGGTATTACGCCCGTGCCGTTTTAATTTTCCAGAAAAAATCCGGTACCCATTAAAGGCTGGGTGAAATGGAAGCCGTCGGTTGGGATCGAACCCTACATCTTGTCCTTTGTAGTCCAGTCAACTAACCACTGAGCTATCGCGGCTCTCTTTATCGCTATAAATAATATCAAATTGGGAGAAAATTAAATATTTTAAGGAGATAATTGGTGAATATACGCTGTTTCAGTTAAGAATAACTGGCTCTATTCAAATGTTTGCCCAACATTCTCTACCGTTCCATGTATGTGTTTATATTTACCGTATTTATTTAATGTATAACTAGAAATTAGACCCAAGGGTCGACCACAAAAAAGATGGATCAATGCAATATTAGGCGCACTGGGAAACATAACAGCGGCAGAGGCGAACAGAAGAGCAAAAGACCGCAAATTATATCTCCCCTCGACGCTGAAAGGCATCTGATGAAGGAAAGAAAAAGAAGATTTAATGTATTGAGCTGAATACAAGAATATCTTAGCACTACAGAATCCCAGCTGTTTATGCGAATGATTACTGGATGGGTAGATAATATTCATAGTATTTTTGAAGGCAATAGTTTACCTGGCACTGCCATGCGACAACAAATAAAGGAGAGAATAATTTATGAAATTCCCATGCATTCCATAACATATTAGCAGTAAAGCAGAACACAAACTCGACACAGACAAGGATTATGTTGAAGTGAAACATGAAGGGAGTTCAACACAGCATGTGGAGACAATGGCTTTGACCATCAGAAAAACCAAAACTTATATTTCCCTCTATACACGAGGGTCATCATCATCATCATCATCATCATCATCATCATCATCATCATCATCATCATCATCATTGAGTACCGTCTCCGCATCGAAGGTTGGCCATTCCTCTCTGTCTCTTGCTTTGATGGTGCAGATTGTCAATTCTGACTTGTTCATCTTTTGATGTTACTCGTCCATGTTAGTCTTGGTCTGCCCCTATCTCTTTCACCTGGCATTTTCCCTTCCAAGATTGCTTTTAGTAGTACTTTTAGATGTCTTTTAACATGCCTAGAAATCTAATTTGTCTTCTTTGAATTATGTTTAGTAGTTATCATTTTCATTTTTAGTTGTTTTAAGACTTCATCGCTTGATTTCTTTTATTTTCATCCAATTCTTCCTATTGTTCTATAAATCCACATTTCAAAGGTACACATTTTCTGTTCTGTTTTCTTGGCTAATGTTCATATTTCTGCACCATACAGGAATGTCGAGAAGATATAAGATTTTACTATTCTTAGTTTCAGCCCTGGTGTTATTTGTTATGATGTTAGTATATTTTTCATGGCATTAAAATTACTTTTTGCCATTCCTATTCTTTTGTTTATTTCAATTTTCCATTTTCCATCACTGGTTATAGTATGTCCAAGGTAGTTGTAGTTATGAATTGTTTCCAGGTCTATTCCTTCAACTTTGATATCCACTTGTAGGTTTTTATTACTATCTTATACCCGAGGGTACAGGACATAAAAAAATTAGCATGCAATTTGTTATTTCTCTCCTGTTTGTGCAAAAAATGGCTGTGCTTCACAGGGAATTGAAAAGGTGAAGAAGAAAATGGTGTTTAGGAGACTTCTAAAGTCAGTCGTCTGGATCCAATATGACTCTCTCTTCTTCTACCTTTTTAGCTCACAGTGGAGCATAGGTCTTCAACAAACACTTTCCAAGTCGTTCTGTTTTTTTGCCATTCTTTTTTGATCATTCCATGTCTTCCCCATCATCTTCATCTCTGCTTCTATCTGTCTTCTCCAAGAATTCCTTGGTCTTCCTCTTTGTTTTTCCCCTGGGGATTCCAAAAAAGAGCCTGTTGTGTAATACTCTCAGTTGGCTTCCGTAGTGTGTGTCCTATCCAGCGCCATCGTCTTAGCTGTATCTCTTTATCCACTGGTATTTGACTGGTACATTTCCATAATTCTATGTTAGTGATTTTATCCTGCCATTTCCATCCTTTTATCCTGCGTAAGCATACGAGAATGAAAGTCTGTATCTTCATGATTGTCAATTTTGTTGTTCTCCATGTTTCACAGCCATATAATAGGACCGCCTTAACATTTGAGTTGAAAATTTATCCAATATGACTGGTCACTCGAAATAATCTGCACTGCGACCACGGGTCGTTGTGAAGAAATTGTCGGATGCTTCAATGAAGAATTGATCCGGCGCTATAGTGAGCTAGCCTAGAATGTTCAACACAGGAGAAAGCTAGACAAGAACAGCATGGAAGGGGTTGTACAAATATGGGTGAGAGTTGTATAAATATGGAAGGGGGTTGTACAAAATATAGGAGGGGGTTGTACAAATATGGGAAAGAGTTGTACACATATGGGAAGGGGTTGTACACATGTGGGAGGGGTTGTTACACATGTGGGAGAGGGTTATACAAATATGGGAGGGGTTGTACAAATATGGGAAGGGGTTGTACACATATGATAGGATTTGTACCAATATAGGAGGAGTTGTACAAATATATGAGTTGTTGTACCAATATGGGAGGAGTTGTACAAATATGAGAGAGGTTTTACAAATATGGGAAGATTCGTACCAATATGAGAGGGGTTTCACAAATATGGGAGGAGTTGTACAAATATGGGAGGAATGGAACAATTATGGAAAGAGTTGTACAAATATGAGAGTGGTTTTACAAATATGGGAAGATTTGTACCAATATGAGAGGGATTTCACAAATATGGGAGGAGTTGTACAAATATGAGAGGGGTTTTACAAAGATGGGAGGAGTTGTACAATTATGGGAGGAGCTGTACAAATATGGGAGGAGTTGTACAAATATGGGAGGGATTGCGGAAGAAAAACAAATGACCGCATCGACCGTGCAGCCACTAGCTCTAACTGTGAAGCCGAACCGACATGGCCGCTACTGCGAGTTAAAGAAGGCGGAATTGGACAGGATACTGGTACAAAATATGGCGGCAATCTCGCGTACACAGGGACCAGAAACAGAGTCTCCGGAGAGTAGAGACAGTGCTTGGCTGCCGGAGAGTTGGAACATTGTGTTTCTAATAGAAAGGTGGGCGAAATGCGGCGACAACGGCTGTCATTATCTGCTTCGTAAACCGGAGCTCATATGCGCGGGAGTTGTAAACTTATGCAAGTCTATTTAATAGCGAGCGAGAAGGCTTATCTGTAGATAATACCTGCTAAGTAAAGATGATGTATGTTTGAAAGGAAGATAATAAATTACAACTAAACCTTTCGATTTTAGGTAAACCGCAGTTCTGAATATCAAGCACAGCTTTATAATTAATTTAAAATAATAATAAATATTGTTATGTTTGAGGCAACTCAACGAAATTTTAAAATTGTGATTAAAGCTACATTCTCATTGGATGTAATTTAATAATAGGCAAAGCCGTGCTGTTTTTGATGATTGACCATACAGCCAGCTTTCTTTCTGTGATCAAAAATTGGGTATGTTGTTTTTGTTTCCTTTCTTTGTTCCAGCTGAATACTTTTAAGTTTTTATATCTCTATTTGTGATATCTATTTTGATCGATAAAGTTAACATATCTCAATTGATGTTTTCAAAGACATTTATCAAAAAAAAAGATTGTTTCTATCAAATTTAAATTATATTTCTTTCTCGTCCGCGTATTTATTTGCCATCACATACTTGTGACACACACACACACACACACACACACACACACACACACATATATATATATATATGCATTATGCATGAATGTTTTATATATGTATGTATGTATGTGTGAGCTCATATATACATATATTTAATATATATATATATATATATATATATATATATATATACACACACACACAAACTCCGCCAAAATATGTATACACACTTTAACAGATGTCGTCTATGGACTTTATTTTGAATTGGATCGTATTAGAGCGATAATGTTCAATAGAATATTTTATTGGACAATACGGCAACAGACGAGAAAATCACTGGAGTCTGTAGAAACGTGATTTTACAGAAGAATGTTGAGAATACCATGGACAGCTAAGAAGAGTAATGAATATGTTCTGAATGAAGTCAAAGCAAAAATAGAGCTAATTTCCAATATTAGGAAGAAACAATCATCATTTTTTGGCCATGTAATGAGAAGAGAACAACTGGAATATATTGTAACAATTGGGAAAAATGAGGGACGAAGAGATATAGGGAAGCAAAGAGAGAAAATACCAGACAGCTTAAGAGAATGGCTTGGCAGAAGGTCAACAACAGAAATGATAAAGAACTGTCGAGATCGAAAGTTGTGGAGAGACATGATCACCTACGCCAGTAGGCTCGGTACTTGATGATGATGATATTTTCTTAAATGATGTCATGACTCATATGATTACAGTATCAAGAATGTGACGTCTACGTGCTGTAAAACAAGGCTTAGCGTATATATGTATGTATGTATATGTATGTATATATATGTATGTATATATATGTATGTATATATATGTATGTATATATATGTATGTATATATATGTATGTATATATATGTATGTATATATATGTATGTATATATATGTATGTATGTATGTGTATGTATGTATATGTATGTATATATATATGTATGTATGTATATGTATGTATATATATGTATGTATATATATGTATATCCTGTGTGTTACCGGGGCCTCATTATGAGGGAGGTAAAGAATAGTGACACTGTGACCTTCCAGGCATGTCGTAAGAGGCGACTAAGGAGGTTGATCGATGGCTTGACAAGCTGTCATTGTAAAAAGTCTTGTTATGGAAACAGCGCCATAGATTTTAGATCAGTGATCTCTGCAATATGTGCCATTTTGGCACGCAAGGTTTCTGTTTTTGAGATTGTGGTTCTGCCCTATGTGCCGTCTTCGGCTCGAAAGGACAATAGATAGATAGATATATATGTATGTATATATATGTATGTATATATATGTATGTATATATATGTATGTATATATATGTATGTATATATATGTATGTATATATATGTATGTATGTATATGTATGTATATATATGTATGTATATATATGTATGTATGTATATGTATGTATATATATGTATGTATATATATGTATGTATGTATATGTATGTATATATATGTATGTATATATATGTATGTATATATATGTATGTATATATATGTATGTATATATATGTATGTATATATATGCATGTATATATATGTATGTATATATATGTATGTATATATATGTATGTATATATATGTATGTATATATATGTATGTATATATATGTATGTATATATATGTATATATGTATGTATATATATATATATACATATGTGTGTGTGTGTGTGTTGAAGACGTGGGACCCATGAGAATGAGATATCGAAGATTTGTTTCCTTGAGATAATTATAATAAAGCTTCAGATGATGACTATTGTGGCCTTTCTGATTCCATGAATATTTATTGTTATAAAACTATTCAGTAAATGAGGTTTCTGTATGAAGTTAGCTTTCTGTATGAAGTTATAGTCCGTTCAGATTCGTTTGCCGAGATGTTATGATTTATAATTCAAAAAGTTCTTGATGATTTCACATGATTTTTGGCATACGGTGTTAAAATGTCCATGTCACGAGAACATATGTGTTACTCGATGTCTAGCTATAACGGTTTTCTTAAAGCGGCGAATTCCTTTGATCTTTGCCCATGTAACTATTATTTTGACCCTAATCAAAATGTTTTACAGTAATCTAGTGCAACGATGACCCATAGGCGTGTCCATAAAATTTTACTTGGTGGCAAGTATACAAATTTTAAATTATATATAGAACTTTTGTTCGTAGAGTCAATTTGATATAGTTCCATGCTCTTGGTGTGAGTTTCCCAAATGTTGTCGCTGCCTTTCAAATACGTACATTTAGTTCCTCATCTAAGGAAAGTGTGGCTGTAATAGTGGATCCAAGATAGCTGAACTTCTGTACTGACTCAAGCAGGCTTCCATTCAAAGTAATGGTTGTTGGTTTGCTTATAACATATTTTTGATTGCTTGGGTGGTCTTGAACAATAAACTGTTTAACAAATCAACTAGGAAATTTTGCAAATCAAACTATTTATCTGTAGACTTAATCAGAGTAATGATCATTCAGAATCAGACGAGTCAAATAGGTCGATTACTGCTTTCGGCTGAACAAACAACAAACCATCCTTTTTCCAATATTCCTCTTCTTGTCGTAACACATGATCCTCACATTATACCCAGTAGTCTTTATTTATATTTGATAGAGCCTGATTTGTAAGTGTCTCAACATCGCATAATTTGAAAGTTTTATTTGTATATGCTACGTGTCCTTTAACTTTTGCCCAAACTAGTTCTATAGGATTTAAGTGTGCATGATATGGAGGTAGTCTCAAACATCTATGGCCATGTTCTTGAATTAACTTGTCTATTTTAAATATCTTTGTACGTTGTGTCTGTTTTACAAGGCTAAGCAATTCGGGTTTCAAGTAGCTGTCGTTAACTTGCATGTGTTCTTTTATGAGCCACGTTTTGATTGCATCTTTTGTACTTGATGATGTTGGGATTCTATCTTCTACGTTAACTACGTTATGGTATGAAGCATTGTCCATTATCAGACAAGAAGGTCGATCTAATATTGGAAGGATACTTTTCTCGATCCAGTCTTTAAATATGTGCCCATTCATTTCGCAGTGGTAGTCTCTATTGTCTATGGATTTTGAAATGAAAACGAGATGAGCATTCTGCAACAACCCATTATGTCTGCTACCTGCATGTGCAACTATCAAACGTTGCCCTTTACTGCTTGGTACTGATCTTTTAATACTTCCATCTGCTAACTGCCATTCCTTTTCATTTGTATGATGAGCGTTGATCCAAGTTTCATCTAAATAAACAATATCATAATCATTTTCGCGCATTTCCTTCACTTCACGTAAATACTTGCTTCTAAGAGCTACTAGATGTGGCTTCTCACAAATAATGTTTTTTCCACCAGCATACTTTCTAAAGGTGAAGCCTGCACTTCTTAATATTTTCCATAATGAAGTTTTTGATATTTCAATGTCGTTGTTAGTTTTCAGCCAAAGCTTCAACTTTCTAAGTGTCACTTCTTCGTTTATATCAAACATTTGACAGATTTCTCTTTTTACTAGGTCCTTATCAAAACTGTCTAACGTTTCTTTCCTTCCTTGCTTTCTTGCATTTGTTGGCAATAAATATCCGCTTCCTTTAACTATTCGATCAAATGAACGTTTACGCAAACCTAAAATATGCATTGTTCTCTTCTCAGGGTTTGATAAAGAACAATAAAGATGTCCCTTTTTACGCTCTCAGCAGAAGTATTGATAAATCTTTATAGCAATGTTATGCTCAGTAAAATATTTTGCCTTTATATTCATTCTCACATAGACTTGCAGAAGATAATATGGATAGTGCCGCCTCCTTTCTGTAAATATTGAGATTTGCCTCTGAATTATGACTCGAAGTCGAGTCTACGGCCGTGATTTTGACGTCACATAATTTCCGGTTTCGGCTAAAATGTCATTTTGTGCTAAACGGGAAATTTCATATGTAACATTTCTTTATAAAAATTTATAGTGGAAACATAACTATTTTAGGACGGTGCGCATTCAGCCGTGAAGGTCATGCCTATATGTTAAAGAATCAGCTGTGAGATGTAAGCATCTACATAATCCCGCCGGTGTTTATAATATCGATTAACTTTTTTTTAATATAGGTTAAATAAGGCATCTTTGAAACTGGATCACATTTCTTTGATAAAAAAATATTTTTATAGCGACATTAGTATTCTTAACCTAACTTCAAAAGATCAATGCAAATGAACAATACGTTTTTGAAAAAAATAAATTAATGTCTAGGCAAACGAATCTGAACGGACTATAGCTTTCTGTATGAAGTTAGCTTTCTGTATGAAGTTAGGTTTCTGTATGAAGTTAGCTTTCTGTATGAAGTTAGCTTTCTGTATGAAGTTAGCTTTCTGTATGAAGTTAGGTTTCTGTATGAAGTTAGCTTTCTGTATGAAGTTAGGTTTCTGTATGAAGTTAGCTTTCTGTATGAAGTTAGCTTTCTGTATGAAGTTAGCTTTCTGTATGAAGTTAGGTTTCTGTATGAAGTTAGCTTTCTGTATGAAGTTAGCTTTCTGTATGAAGTTAGCTTTCTGTATGAAGTTAGCTTTCTGTATGAAGTTAACTTTCTGTATGAAGTTAGCTTTGTGTATGAAGTTAGCTTTCTGTATGAAGTTAGCTTTCTGTATGAAGTTAGGTTTCTGTATGAAGTTAGGTTTCTGTATGAAGTTAGCTTTCTGTATGAAGTTAGCTTTCTGTATGAAGTTAGCTTTCTGTATGAAGTTAGGTTTCTGTATAAAGTTAGGTTCCTGTATGAAGTTAGGTTCCTGTATGAAGTTAGGTTTCTGTATGAAGTTAGCTTTCTGTATGAAGTTAGGTTCCTGTATGAAGTTAGGTTTCTGTATGAAGTTAGGTTCCTGTATGAAGTTAGGTTTCTGTATGAAGTTAGGTTTCTGTATGAAGTTAGGTTTCTGTATGAAGTTAGCTTTCTGTATGAAGTTAGCTGTCTGTATGAAGTTAGCTTTCTGTATGACGTTAGGTTTCTGTATGAAGTTAGGTTTCTGTATGAAGTAAGGTTTCTGTATGAAGTTAGGTTTCACAACCGTATGTTGCTATCGGGAAGATACATGTACTCAGTAATTTCTGGTTTCATTTTACCTCCTTGCGTCCGTAGTTCCAGTGGCGGATGTTCAGAAGAAGCAATGGAGGCAACGATTCCTCAAATAAAATATCAAAATACATAACACAATCACATTCCAGCTCATCATCATCATGTGCCATACCGGTTGGCGTAGGCGATCATGTCCTTCCACAATCTTTTATCTACAGTGCTTCGTATCAGTTCTGTTGTTGACTGTTTTCCATGCCATGACACTAAGCTATCCAGTATTTTATCTCTTTGTCGTCCGCGATCTCTCTTCATTTTTATTTTTCCAGTTGTAACCAAGTATTCAAACTTTCCTCTTCTCGTGATGTACCCGAAAAATTCCAGCTATGTGAGTTTAAATGCCAATGTACAACCAGCCACCGTATTCCCAAGTAAAGCCGTGATATAATTCAAATAACTCAAACCGTTACTAATAATAGACTTCAATATCTATGTTGGTTGAACTTACTACAACCCGACAACGGTATTTATCGAACTTGCAATGTGTATGAGGTACTTGGTAGGCCATTTCAACAATTACCTTCCTCTTTTAATGCAACAATAGAACGACAAATCGGATGCCGTTCTATGTTTTCGTTGAAACATTTGAAGTAGTGTCGGCGGGGAGAAGAATTCATGAAGTGCCGACTACGAGAAACAATGCGGTGTGTTTTTATTTAAAATAAAACCCTTGACCACAAAAAAAAAAAAAACTGTAAGAGAATTTAATAAACAGTAAAACCATGGGTTTCACAATTTAAAATGCAAATAACTAAGATATTATGATGTAATTATAATTATGTTAGGGAGCCTCGATAGCTCAGTGGTTAGTGAACTGGACTACAAAGAACAAGAGGTAGGGTTCGATCCCAACCGACGGCTTCCGGGTTCACCCAGCATTTTAATGGGTACCGGATTTTTTTCTGGGAAAGTAAAGCGGCACGGGCGTAATACCGACCACATTAACCCCAAAAATCATGGTCACTAACACCATATCCCCTATACGCCACTTGGCGTGACGGGGGGCTCTTTACTTTTTTTTTACAATGATTATGTTAATTTAGGGCAACAGTTGAAGGAGCTATATTATAAACTCACCGTCCGCCGCTTCTTGCTGGTATCGTGTCACACGTTCTACGTTTAATTTTCGTGTTGCTTTAATCATGGACAACTTGCAAACAGAAAGGACGAGAATCGATTCATTCAAAACAAAATGTTACATAAACATCATTAAGATACCCTTGGTAAATAAAAAAGAGCAATGAAGACGTATTACATGATTTAAACATTAAAAAGAACTTGCTTTTAAACACCATTCTATGAGAGTAAGTTACAGTACGATGATCACCATCAGAAGACACGGCGGGCTGGAAAGAACAATAAAAGAAGGCATTGTTCCTGGACGAGGGATCAAGGGAAGACCAAGAATAAGGTGGTTTCAAGACATGAAGGAGACCTTGAACATGACAACAGAAGGAGTGAGAGACCTGGCTAGAGAAAGAGATTCTTTCATGCGGGCTGTGGTGAATGCAAACTTCTGTGTCAGACCTGGCTAGAGAGAGAGAGAGAGAGAGAGATTCTTTCATGCGGGCTGTGGTGAATGCAAACTTCTGTGGCAGACCTGGCTAGAGAGAGACACAGAGAGAGAGAGAGAGAGAGAGAGAGAGAGAGAGAGATTCTTTCATGCGGGCTGTGGTGAATGCAACTTTCTGTGGGGGACCTGACTAGAGAGAGACAGAGAGAGAGAGAGAGAGAGAGAGAGAGAGATTCTTTCATGCGGGCTGTGGTGAATGCAAACTTCTGTGGCAGACCTGGCTAGAGAGAGACAGAGAGAGAGAGAGAGAGAGAGAGAGAGAGAGATTCTTTCATGCGGGCTGTGGTGAATGCAACTTTATGTGGGGGACCTGACTAGAGAGAGAGAGAGAGAGAGAGAGAGAGAGAGAGAGAGAGAGAGAGAGAGAGAGAGAGATTCTTTCATGCGGGCTGTGGTGAATGCAAACTTCTGTGGCAGACCTGGCTAGAGAGAGAGAGAGAGAGAGAGAGAGAGAGAGAGAGAGAGATTCTTTCATGCGGGCTGTGGTGAGTGCAACTTTCTGCAATGGACATGTGACCTGATGATAATTAAATTGGGAACGGTATGATATAAAAAAAAGTCAGTTGATGTTTCTTATTATGAGAAATTGATTTCTTCAGCGCTTATCCAATAACTACCCTCTCCGTCGTTTGAAATTTCAAGAAAGTTAAATGAATGTGGCGCGGTTGTTTGTTTCCACCTCAAAGTGGCATTTTAGCTCTGACCTTGAGCATCTATCATCGTTTATGGATGAAGACGCCATGAGTTTATTACATTCCTCTCATTCTTAACATTGGTATTTTATGGTTTCAATTTGTGATATCACACGCAGAACTTAATTATCTTTTTTAAAAACTGAAGTGAGTATTTATTTTACGATATTTTGTTAGTTTATGCCCCTAAAAAGACCAAAGAATAAGTTATCAAAGAGGCCAGCACAAATAGGGAACTCCTAAAAAACATCAGAAAGAAACAATCAACATTTTTTGGGCACATCATGAGAAGAGAAAAGTTTGAATGCTTGGTTACAAATGACAAAATAAAAGGAAAGAGAGATCGCGGACGACAGAGAGAGAAAATGCTGGATATCTTGGAGTCAGGGCATGTAAAACAGTCAACAACAGAACTGATACTATGCACTGTAGATAGAAGACTGTGGAAGGACATGATCGCTTACGCCAACCGGTATGGCACATGATGATGATGATGAATGGCCGTAAATGCTGAAAGATTGGCACATGATGATGAATGGCCGTAAATGCTGAAAGATTGGCACATGATGATGAATGGCCGTAAATGCTGAAAGATTGGCACATGATGATGAATGGCCGTAAATGCTGAATGATTGGCACATGATGATGAATGGCCGTAAATGCTGAAAGATTGGCACACCTGACAGTTGACGTGATGCATCACAAACGTGTTTAGATATTTTAAGATACAGTTTCTTCTATTCATTTTGAATGTTTAATAGAAGCCTATTTATTTTATTTTCCTGGAAAGACGGAATTGAACACACAAAAACTAAAGTATCAATGAGAAACAGCAGTGGGATACATTGTGTAGTGGCTGAAAACACGCAGCAATATCAAGCTCTTTATGTTTGAAACCTCCGACTTCAATATGTCAGTTTCAGTTAAAGGGCTACTTTCCATTTCAGATTTTTCTAATTTCTGTCAGACAGGCTCGTTTGTTTTCAGACCCTGCACGGGGTAGCGATAAATAATCTTTGTCTCTTCTGGTTCATTGATCCTAATTAAACTCTGTTATGTTACGCTGACTACTTTTAGTTCAGCACTTTTTTGGATGCCTTAACCTTGGTGTGTTACCGGGGCCTCATTATGAGGAAAGTAAAGAATAGTGACACTGTGACCTTCCAGGCATGTCGTAAGAGGCGACTAAGGAGGTTGATCGATGGCTTGACAAGCTGTCATTGTAAAAAGTATTGTTATGGAAACAGCTATAGATTTTAGAAGCAGTGATCTCTGCAATATGTGCTACTTGGGCACGCAAGGTTTCTGTTTTTGAGATTGTGGTTCTGCCCTATGTGCCGTCTTCGGCTCGAAAGGACAATAGATAGATAGATAACCACTATACTGAACTTAAAAAATACCTAATTACGAATTAATCAAGCATATAGTTAAAATATACACTTACTTATAGATTCATTCATTGGGTGCCGTTTCCATATCAAGTTGGTTATAAATGGAGAGCCATTTTATTCTGTTTCTTGTCTTGGTGGTGCATGTTGTCATAGGGTTCACTTGACTATCTTTTGCTTTTATCTGTCCACGTTAGTCTTGGTCTGCTTCTGCCTTGTCGATTTTGTACCTTCCTCTCCAAGATGAATTTTAGAAGGGTGTTATATTTCTTCACATATCCAAACAATTTCAGTTATATTTTTCGAATTATGTTAAAAAGTTGTTTTTTTTTCATATCTAGTTGATTTCGAATTTCCTTGTTTGTTTCCTTTTCTTTCCACACAATTCTCCCAATTTTTCTTTAGATCCTATATTTCAAAGGCTTCAATTTTCTATTCTGCTTTCTTATTTAATGTCCATGTTTCTGCACCATACAGGAATGTTGAGCAAATATAGCATTTTACAATTCGTAGTTTCAGTTCTGATGTTATTTGCTTTAATATGGGCATATTTTCATGTTGCTAACATCGCTTTTTGCCCTTCCTGTTCTTTTGTTTATTTCTGTCTTACATTTTACATTCTGTCTTACATTTTACATTCTGTCTTACATTTTACATTCTGTCTTACATTTTACATTCTGTCGTACATTTTACATTCTGTCGTACATTTTTACTTGGGCACAATAATAACATCAGATAGAAGATGCACCTCAGAAATAAGAAGCAGAATAGCTCAGGCCAAAATAGCATTTCAGAAAATGAAAAATATCTTATGTATCAAATATATTTCAAAAGAAGTGAGAAAGAGTTCATCGGTACTATATAGAACCAATTCTGACCTATGGAAGCGAATCATGGACAGTGACAAACAAATGAAATGACGATTAGCCACAGAGATGGGATTTCTCAGAAGAATGTTGAAAGTTCCCTAGACAGCTAAAAAGACCAATGAGGAAGTTCTCAAAGAGGCCAACACAAAAAGGGAGCTCCTAAAAACATCAGAAAGAAACAATCAACTTTTTTCAGGCACATCATGAGAAGAGGAAAGTTGGAATACTTGGTTACAACTGGCAAAATAAAAGGAAAGAGAGATCGCGGACGACAAAGAGAGAAAATACTAGATAGCTTGGTGTCATGACATGAAAGCAGTCAACAACAGAACTGATACGATGCACTGTAGAAGATTGTGGAAGGACATGATCGCCTACGCCACCCGTTATGGCACATGATGATGACATTTTACATAATTTGTTATATGCCCAAGATAGCTATATTCTTGAACTCTTTCTATGTTGTGTATTTCTACTTCAGTACCTCGTTGCATATTTTGTGTCTTTTCTATGCTATTAATCACAGTTTTAGTTTTTAAAAAAAAATGTATTTCCAATCCATATTCTTTGCTTGTCTTGTTTATTTTGTTCCCTATTTGTAGGTCTACTTTATTTTATGCCATTAATAGGGTATCATCATCATATCTTAGATTATTGATTATATATCCTTTGTTGTTTAGTCCTGGCATCCCGATATCTTTGAAGATACCTTCTGAGTTTATAAGTTCAACAGACATGGTAACAGAACACAGCCCTGTATTACTCTGATTTTTTATATCAATAATCGCCAAGTTCGCTTTATTGTATTTTATCATATTTACGATGTCCCCAGTATAAATTACATATTAGTCTTAAGTCAGCATCCATCCAGATGTATAGGTTTCATGCATTTTATTAGTTGTTATAGTGTATTCTGTCAAAAACTTACGTCGTGTCTATGCTACACATACTTTGATAAATGACTGGATTTACCTATAAGACAAATAAGCTACAGATTAGTGCCACACAATCCGAGCTGCCTGAAATAATTGTTTTTGAAGTGCATTTTGTTTCATATCAGCGGTGTATCTGATTTCAAATATTGTGAGACCTACTGGTGTTAATTTTTAAGATTTCATTTAACTTAGGGTCTCGCCAAGTCTAAATCCTCTACCGCATACAGATAGGAAAGTATACTGATCTTTGTTAACAGGAAGAGTCTGATCATCAGAAGCGAACTCGAGCAAATGTTTCAGCCTTTTATATTTTTGACGCTCTAAGAGGGAATGGAGAATTTGGGGGACGGACTCACCTTGGTTCTGACTCCCATGCACTTCTTCTTGCTGCATATGAGTCTTTATGTATATGTTGTTTGTCTGTATATGAGCCTTTATGTATATGTTGTTTGTCTGTATATGAGCCTTTATGTATATGTTGTTTGTCTGTATATGAGCCTTTATGTATATGTTGTTTGTCTGTATATGAGCCTTTATGTATATGTTGTTTGTTTGTATATGAGCCTGTATGTGTATGTTGTTTGTCTGTATATGAGCCTTTATGTATATGTTGTTTGTCTGTATATGAGCCTTTATGTATATGCTGCTTGTTTGTATATGAGCCTTTATGTGTATGTTGTTTGTCTGTATATGAGCCTTTATGTATATGTTGTTTGTCTGTATATGAGCCTTTATGTATATGCTGCTTGTTTGTATATGAGCCTGTATGTATATGTTGTTTGTCTGTATATGAGCCTTTATGTATATGTTGTTTGTCTGTATATGAGCCTTTATGTATATGCTGCTTGTTTGTATATGAGCCTTTATGTGTATGTTGTGTGTCTGTATATGCGCCTTTATGTATATGTTGTTTGTCTGTATATGAGCCTTTATGTATATGCTGCTTGTTTGTATATGAGCCTTTATGTATATATTGTTTAATTTCATATGAGCCTTTATTTATATGTTGCTTGTTTGTATATGAGCCTTTATTTATATGTTGCTTGACTTCATATGAGCCTTTATGTATATATTGTTTAATTTCATATGAGCCTTTATTTATATGTTGCTTGTCTGTAGATAATTTGTGTCAAGCAAAGATGATATATACTTTAAAAGACGATAACATTAAAAGAAAACCATTTGGTTCTAGGTAAACACATTTCTGAATATAAAGCACGGCTTATGATTAATACGTGGAAATAATTAATATTATTATTTTCGAGATGCAATTTAGCGCATTTTAGGATTGTGATCAAGCTACATTCTTTGACACTCGTTGGATATAGTTTCATGATAGGTATGCTAGGTATCGCACACGTTGTGAAACCTGGCATTTCTGTAACGGTTTTACCACTAAACACTAGCTCCTATCAACACATTTTACAGCTGTCCTGCGTGAACTCACACCTACTCTGTACCAACACTCACGAACAACAACAGTATTGTGTCGGCACATTCTTCAAAATGAATAGATCAGCAGAGAAGGGCGACAAGTAGGCCGCGCTACTTCGTATCTCAGCAATTAGGCACCACACACACACACAAACACACAAACACAATACAGGCACAATTTTCTGTTGCTCATTTCTCAGACAGTTTGAGTTCTCCCATTCAAATTTCTTTATAAAATCTTTGTTAGTGTTAGAATTATCGAGGAAATGCAGGGTTCCGTTGCGAGTGTGACACTATGTAAATGGGTAATTATTTTTATTTATTCTTCTACATTTCAGCTCCCTGTGGAACAAAGGTCTTCAACAAACACTTCCAGCTCCCTATGGAGCATAGGTCTTCAACAAACACTTTCCAAACCCTTATGTTTTTTTTTGCCATTCTTTTAAGATCATACCATGCCTTCCGCATCATCAACATCTCTGCTTCCATCTATCTTCTCCAAGAATATTTTAGCCTTCCTATTTGTCTTTTTCCTTGGGGATTCCAGAAAAGACCCTATCATGTAATACTCCCAGCTAGCCATTAGCAGTGTGTGTCCTATTCAGCGCCATCGTCTTCGCTGTATCTCTTTATCCACTGGTATTTGACTGCTACATTTCCATAATTCAATGTTCGTAAGTTTGTCCTGCCATTTCCATCCTTTTATTCTGCGTAAGGATCCACTAATGAAGGGCTGCATCTTCATGATTGTCAATTGTTTTGTTCTCCAAATAATTTTATTTATTCACCCCAAATAATTTCTCTTTCCTATAGCTACTTTTTCTGCCTATACAAGTTCTTTATTATTTTTAGATCCTTGCTCTCAACATTTATACTCTAAAATTATTTTCGATTATTTTTGGATATTGACCAGGCAATGGGGTTACCGCTCCCAACTGAGTTTGTTTTCTAGCGGCTCAGAAGGCTTAGCTTTTCACTCCGTGTTTGAAAATTATTATGGGAGATTCTGTTTGAAAAATTGGGGCAACTCGATGGGATACAGATTGTATTGCCCACTAATATGAACAGTAACTCTTTAGTTCCAACATTACTTTGGTAGCCTGGAGGTAATTACCTGACATGAAACTATGTATGCCGCCAAATTCAATCTTGCAAACACATTTTGTTCAGAACAGATAAAACGAAGGAGAAAACATTGCTGAATATGATATTATGTCATGATAAAAAAGTAACAAAAGTAAGGAGCCATGAGGCGTAAAGGAAATATGGTGTTAGTGACCCATAATGTTTATAGACCTTCGGAACATGATTTTTGGGGGTAATATGGTCAGCATTACGCACGTGTCGCTTTACTTTCCCAGAAAAAAAATCCGGTACCCATTAAGGCTGGGTGAACCTGGAAGCCGTAGATCAGGATCAAATCTGACCTTTTATCCTTAATAGTCCAGTTCACTAACCACTGAGCTATCGCGGCTCCCTTGTCATAACAAGGAACTAATATTTAGTCACACTTCTACTTCATCGCACAAAAATAGAGATCAATGAGACGCCACTGACAGACTCCATCGAAACACATTTCTCTCTATCTTCAGTCATTCTTTGGGACTATGCACAGTCAAGACCTGCTCATTCATTGATGTTATCTTCCCATGTCTTTCTATGACTGCCATTTTATTCTTGCTCCTTTCCTAGCTCCTTGCTGGTTGGTTTTGCATAGCCAGATCATTGCTACCAATATCTCTGGGCCTGCCCGCTGAGGGAACACCGACCAATGGTTGTGATATTTTCAGTATTGCGAGCAAGTGCGGTTATGGGGTGAAATGGGGTCAGCTGTTTATAGCTTGTATGCTCAAGACGTCACAAGTATTGGGGTGTTGTCGGAAAATGCTCCTCAGCGGGCAGGCTCAGAGATATCGGTGGCGACGACCAGACGATCAAAACCCGGGCTGCCACCGTTCAGGTATGGAATCAAAGAGATCGTGTCTTTCATTTATATCTCGTCATCATCATCATCATCATCATCATCATCATCATCATCATCATCATCATCAGTAACGGGCCTGCTGGCGTAGGTGATAATGTCTTTCCACAACTTTAGATCTTGACAGTTATTTATCATTTCTGTTGTTGACCTTCTGCCAAGCCATTCTCTTATGCTGTCTGGTATCTTTTCTCTTTGCTTCTCTCTATCTCTTCGTCCCTCAATTTTTCCATTTGTTACAATATATTCCAGCTGTTCTCTTCTCATTACATGGCCAGAAATGATGATTGTTTCTTCCTAATATTGGAAATTAGCTATCTTTTTGCTTTGACCTCTCTCAGAACATCTTCATTACTCTTCTTAGCTGTCCATGGTATTCTCAACATTCTTCTGTAAAACCACATTTCTGCAGAATCCAGGGATTTTCTTGTTTGTTGTACTATTGTCCATGATTCGCATCCATATGTTAAGACTGGCTCTACATAACATTTAAGAACTCTTTTTCTTGTTTCTATTGTCAAAAATGGATTGCATAGTATCTAGAGTATATTATCATTTGTGTCTATAGGGCTAAAATAGCCCTGCGGGGCCTAGTCCTCTCCAAACATACATGTAATAAAGTAAAACGTGAGAGCCGCCGATTCGTGTGTTAGCGAGTTAATATATTCTACATTCCTAACAAAACGTGACAGGAAATATTCACTTTTTTTTATTTCGTTGAATAATTATTTATTTATTTTTATTTTCCATAAGCTACTTATTAACAAAAAAAAAAAAAAAACTAAACTGTATCAAAAGTGTTATCTTCTCGTCTACAGAAATATACACGGAGGTGATATAATTAAAGTACATAGATGACAGCGCACATTCCAAAACTATAGTCATCAAAGTTGACAGAGAGCCAGGATCACAGATATTTAATTCATTACTCCAAACTACAAAGATCTCAGATAATTCTATAGAGCATACTCTAAGTTGCAAAGATCACAGATAATTCTAAAGAGCATACCCTAAGTTGCAAAGATCACAGATAATTAAATAGAGCATACTCTAAGTTGCAAGATCACAGATATTTCAACAGAGCATACTCTAAATTGCAAGGATTTGAACCAAGCAACGAAAGTGCACAAAACCTCCACGTAAAGAAGCTGAAAGAACCATATGAGTATGAAGCAGATTTTGACATTTCCAAGAAGTACAGTCACCTCCCATCTGTCTCCCTACAGTGTCCAGTGCTCTATATTATTCCTGAGTGCTGTCTTCCTTATTCCTGCAACACATTCCAAAACGAATCGAGGCATAGACCAGGACTTTAACAATAAACAAATCGTTGATCAGTTCAAGGCCAAAGTCCTTCAGCACATGGGCCTCAGCGCTCCTCCACAAGGTTACAACACGAGTCGGGATAGCTTGCATGGCAAGTTGATCAGGGACTTCTTTAGGAAGAAGCTGAAGGCGAACGATCAAGAAAGGGATGGCGTTGATGACAGCAGCAACGACAACTGTGTGGGCGAACAACAGAAGGCAGTTTTTACTAGTACAGGTAAGATAACCATTCTATCTAAAGATAAATATATATACATACATACATCCATTTATCCATAGATAAATGCATCCATAAATTATCCATTCATTCATTCATTCATAATATAATTTACACATCGTACACCAATAAAACATTCATTTCATTAATTAATGCATACTCCATCCATTTATCCTTTCATCTCTCATAACTTATCTATAAAATATAAAGAAATCCACACATCTTTCATCCATGTAACAGTCCATCACAGTTTATAATCCAATCTATCATTTCATTCATAATCCACATAGTCATAATCTTTTTTACACATAAACTCCTTACAAACTCCATTCATTCACCAATGTATCCATCCACCCACCCATCCATCCATTCATCCATCCATCAATCCATCCATCCATCCATCCATCCATCCATCCATCCATCCATCCATCCATCCATCCATCCATCCATCCATCCATCCATCCATCCATCCATCCATCCATCCATCCATCCATCCATCCATCCATCCATACATACATACATACATACATACACACATACATACATACATAAACTATGCACACATACAAAAGCTATGGATCCCAGACTGTGCTGCGGATTGCGTGCACGTAGGTTTGTTCTCCTGGGAGGCTCCCAGTAATCCAAGAAGACCTATATATATATGCCCGGAGTGCAATGATGAGAATCATAACATTACATAAAGAAACATAACAACCTAAACGTATGTATTTATATGTCTACATATGCTCTGTCCTACCAAAATGTCTCTATTATTCTTTGCATACATTTCTAAAAAACAGTAGAATGTTGATAACTAAACAAACTCTCAAATTACATCCTCAAAAATCATCATCATCATCATCACATACGACATCAGAAACCTTTTCATCTTCATTTGAGCTCCCTGTGGAGTATAGGTCTTGAACAAACAGTTTCTATGCAGTTAATTTTCTTGCCATTATTTTAAGATCATTCCATGTTTTCCCCATCATCGACATCTTTGCTTCCACCAGTCCTCTCCTAGAATATTTTAGCCTTCCTCCTTGTGTCTTCCCTTGGGAATTCCAAAAAAGGACTTGTCGTGTTATACTCTCAGTTGGCTTCTGCAGTGTGTATCCTATCCAAAGCTATAGTCTTCGTTGTATCTCTTTCTCCACTGGTATTTTACTGGTATTTTCCATACATAGTGATTTGTCCTGCTTTAAATACATCGCAATGAAATCAACAAACAACAGCTTTCAATAAACCACAACAAATAGTTCAGGAAATTCAACAGTCGCTAAAATATCTACAGCAATCAGCAATGTAGCTCAAGCAATCTTCATTATCACAACAATCATCACTGCTTCTATTGAATAATCACTAAATCAACCAACATTACTGTTGTAATTATTTCAATCAGCGCATCTCTTATGAAAACATCAATACTTCTACAACAATCAAAACTAAATAATCACCACTGTGTCCACAAAAATCACCACTGTACCTACAACAATCTCCTCTATATCTACAACAATGATCACCATCACATCGACAACAATCACCATAATAACTATAAAAGACATTAGGACGTCTGCAACAAACACCACCACTGCATCTGCAAAAATTATCACTACATGTAATCACTCACCACTACATCTACAACAATTACTACTACATTTACAACAATTACTACTACATTTACAACAATTACTACTACATCTGCAATAATCACCACTACATCTACAACAATTACTACTACATTTACAACAATTACTACTACATCTGCAACAATTACTACTACATCTACAACAATCACTACTACATCTACAACAATTATTACTATATCTACAACAATCACTACTACATTTACAACAATCACTACTACATCTACAAAAATCACTACTATATCTACAACAATCACTACTATATCTGCAACAATCACTACTACATCTACAACAATCACTACTACATCTGCAACAATCACTACTGCATCTGCAACAATCACTACTACATCTGCAACAATCACCCCTACATCTACAACAATCACCACTACATCTACAACAATCACCACTACATCTACAACAATCACCACAGCATCTACAACAGTCACAACTACATCTACAACAACCGCAACTACATCTGCAACAACCGCAACTACATCTGCAACAATCATCACCACAACATCTACAACAATCGCAACTACATCTGCAACAATCATCACCACTGCATCGACAACATTCTTCACTACATCTGCAACAATCATCACCACTACATCTACAACAATCGCAAATACATCTGCAACAATCATCACTACTACATCTACAACAATCGCAACTACATCTGCAACAATCATCACCACTGCATCGACAACAATCATCACCACTGCATCTGCAAAAATCATCACAACTATATTTACATAAATCAACGCTGCACATACAGCAATCACCACTACATCGACAACAACAATCACCACTACATCGACAACAGCAATCACCTCTACGTCTGCAAATACCATCATCACAACATGGGCAACAATTATTAACACTGCATCAGCAACAGTCAACATTACATCGATAACAATCATCACAACTGTATCTGTAAAAATCATCACTCCATCTACAACAATGACCACTCCATCTACAACAATCACCACTACATCGACAACAATCACCACTTCATTTACAACAATTACCACTACATCTACAACAATCACCACTATATCTACAACAATCACAACTACATGCACCACTACATGCACAGCAATCACCACTACATCCACACCAATTACAACTACATCTACAACAATCACCACTAAATCTAAAACAATCACTACTACATCTACAACAATCACCACTATATCTACAACAATCACAACTACATGCACAACTACATGCATAACAATCACCGCTACATCCACACCAATCACAACTACATCTACAACAATCACCACTACATTCACAACAATCACCACTACATCCACACCAATCACAACTACATCTACAACAATCACCACTACGTCTACAACAATCACCACTACATGCACACCAATCACAACTACATCCACACCAATCACAACTACATCTACAACAATCACCACTACATCTACAACAATCACCACTACATCTACAACAATCACCACTACATCCACCACTACATGCACAACAATCACCACTACATCCACAACAATCACCACTACATCTGCAAAAATCAACACTACATCTACAACAATCAGTACTACATCTACAACAATCACCACTACATCTGCAAAAATCACCACTACATCTACAACAATCACTACTACATCTGCAACAATCACCACTACATCCATAACAATCACCACTACATCCATAACAATCACCACTAAATCTACAACAATCATTACTACATCTGCAACAATCACCACTACATTTACAACAATCGTTACTACATCTGCAACAATCACCACTACATTTACAACAATCAACAATTTTGCCAAATCTGTGTCTCCGCATCTCGTCTAATCAATGAGTATTCTTATGCACACTGGACATTTTCAACATCGCAGAATTGTTTGCCTATAGAGTCATATTCACATCATTTACTATTTAGTCCTTCCCCCCTTCAATATTCAATATAACGTTCTCTGTTTCTATGTTATATGTACGAAATATGTTAGCGTGCCATCTCAATTTGTAAAACATGCTTCCACTGACTTATTTGTGCATCACTTTTTTTGTCCAAGACATGCGACTTATGTTCGCATTACGCGATCAAAACTGTGAGTCACCCTATTCATTATTCTGTGCTCAGTTTGAACGACGTCACGACCTCTATAGACTTCTCCTTTTTCTCCTCATTTGCCTTTCAGAGTTGAGTAGAGATAATTTTCTCTCTTTTGCTCTTCTGTTCGCCTTAGCTGCTGTTATGTTTCCTAGTGCTTCTAATATTCCATCGATCCATCTTTATCGTGGTCGACCCCTGGGTCTGGTGTTCTCGCAACGCTTATTGAAGGCTCGTTTTGTATTTTGATCACTCTGCCTTGTCAGGTGGTTAAATCATTTTATTTGTTATTTCTTTATATATTCTACGGCGGGGGCTATTCCTAGCTTTTTTCTCAGTTTTTCACTTCTGACCTTGTCTCTCAGGCTGTTTCCTGTCATTCGTCTAAAACATTTTATTTAAGTAGATGTTATTTTTCTTATTGTCCTTGTATCTAGCGTCCAGGACTGACATTAGTAGCACAACGTTGGGATGAAGATTATATTGTACTGTGCCCGTTTTGCCTCTAGGGTTATTTCCTTGTTGGACAATAGTGTTGATAGTTGTCCAATGATTTGACAAGCTTTGTTGTATCTTAAGTCTATTTACGATGTTTGATGGTTTATGCACAGCCAACTACAGATATACTAAGGTCTGCGGGCTGAGAGGGTTTTTCCGAAATCACCAAAAGTTTGTGATGTCTTCAGCTATGCGAGCTATAATCGGCTGACGTCATTTTACCCACAACCGCCTATCCTCGCAATGCTGAAAACATCACAAGCCTTTCAGCTCGCGAGCCTTAATAAAACAATAGAAGGCTGTGATTTATCACATGTTTGAAAACGGGAAAAACCTGAACAACAGTAGCGTCTATATATACATTCAAGGAAATTCTGGTTAGAAAGCATCACTACGACGGTTCTAAAAATGTGTCCGGGGTTAAAATAAAAGTAGGGGTCAAAACACCATATATTCTATACGCTAAACTCGAAGCATATCGGTTCTTTCACCTTCTTATTTGTATAACTTTCACTTCCAACATTTTATGTTTTGAGGCACTTGTGGCTTTTGTTATAGACATCTAAACATTTCTATGCCAGCTAAACAACAAATGATAAATAGCATCTTCATACCAACTTTGTGCTATGAAAGTCAAACATGGACCCTTTCTAAATCACATTTAAGAAAGATCAATACATGTGAGATGCGTTGCTTGAGAAAAGTAACAAACAACACAAGAAGACAGAATACCAAATGAAACCATAAGAAAAATGGTAGGAACAAAACCCTGCCAAGAATATATAGAACAACAACAATTTAAATGGTTTGGCCACCTGGTCAGAATGAATCCTTACCAATCACCATTAAGGGCGTTCTTCTCGAGAATGCATGGAAAAAGACCAAGAGGAAGCCTCAGAAGAAGATGGATAGATGACATGTAACAACAAAGGAAAATCACTAATTCAGACAATTCGAGCAGCACAAGAACGACAAATGATATAAACCACGACACTTTTTAGGTATCAGTGAAAGAGAAAAGAAGAAAAAGGAAGAAGTGGCTTTTGTTTTAACTTAATGATTAGAAATATAAACTTTACAATTGTAAGTGCAGTCTAAGTACTTCTTTGCCCCAAAAGAAATTGTTTAGGATTACATAGAAATATTGATAAGCCGCGCTTGTTTTTGCGCCATGTTTGTTGTACGTGATAAATTTAACTATTTACATAGTGTATGTAAACGATAATAACACTTTGTGTACAGTTACTATCTTAGTTCATTGTTCGATGTACTGTGTTTTTTTTTTTTTTACTGTGTTTGTTTGGTGTACTGTGATAAGTTTGTTCAGTGTTTGGTATACTGTGATAAGTTTGTTCAGTGTTTGGTATACTGTGATAAGTTTGACTCAGTGTCTGGTGTACTGTGATAAGTTTGACTCAGTGTCTGGTGTACTGTGTGTGACAGGTTTAACTCAGTGTTCTGTGTACTCTGACAGTTCTAACTCAGTATTTGGTGTATGGGACAAATTAAGCCCAGTGGTTTGAGACCCTGTGATAATTTAAGCCCAGTGGTTTGAGACCCTGTAATAATTTAAGCCCAGTGGTTTGAGACCATGTGATAATTTAAGCTCAGTGGTTTGGGACACTGAAAATTTAAGCCCAGTGGTTTGGGACCCTGTGATAATTTAAGCCCAGTGGTTTGGGACCCTGTGATAATTTAAGCCCAGTGGTTTGGGACACTGTGATAATTTAAGCCCAGTGGTTTGGGACACTGTGATAATTTAAGCCCAGTGGTTTGGGACACTGTGATAATTTAAGCCCAGTGGTTTGGGACCCTGTGATAATTTAAGCCCAGTGGTTTGGGACACTGATAATTTAAGCCCAGTGGTTTGGGACACTGTGACAAATTAAGCCCAGTGGTTTGGGACCCTGTGCTAATTTAAGCCCAGTGGTTTGGGACACTGTGATAATTTAAGCCCAGTGGTTTGGGACACTGATAATTTAAGCCCAGTGGTTTGGGACCCTGTGATAATTTAAGCCCAGTGGTTTGGGACCCTGTGATAATTTAAGCCCAGTGGTTTGGGACACTGTGATAATTTAAGCCCAGTAGTTTGGGACCCTGTGATAATTTAAGCCCAGTGGTTTGGGAGACTGTGATAATTTAAGCCCAGTGGTTTGGGACAATTTGATAATTTAAGCCCAGTGGTTTGGGACCCTGTGATAATTTAAGCCCAATGGTTTGGGAAACTGTGACAAATTAAGCTGGTACTGTGGAGAGTGGGTTTGCCGAGAAAATAAAGTACATCAAATCAGGAAAACTGTTGGGTCCAACAGTTTTGTTTTCTTTAGGAGGGTGTGGGTTGAAATAAAAACTCTAACCCGAGTCTGACGCAGCGACTGCCCTGGACATTAGGCTTAATTCTAAAAAACCGTTTAGGTTCACTGTTGGACCCCAAAAAATGGGGTAAATGACGTCATTATGTTTCTACTGTTTTTATTTAAATTTTAGTTAGCTTTAGTGCGTTGTGATAATTTTAACTTCGTGTTTGGTTTTGTGACAGATTTATTACTGCTGTTGTTGCACTGTGACAATATTTTAGCGGTATTTTTAGTACTTAATGACACATTAAAAATATTGCTTGTGTATCATGACCTGACATATGTTGAAAATAGTTACATAAGGTTTTATTGCTACCACTGATAAGTTATATCTGCGACGTCTACATACTGTAGCTGATGAGGCATGCCAATTCACTGCTTTCTTTTTAATGACTCTGTTACATTGATTCTCTGTTGTAAATCAATCACCCTTGTTATTTTTATTTTAATCATCATCATCATCAAGTACCATGCCTCCAGGTGTAGGTGATCATGTCTCTGCACAACTCTCGACAGTTATTTAATTTCTGTTGTTGACCTTCTTCCAAACTATTCTATTAAACTGTCTGATATCTTTTCCCTTTGCTTCCTTCTGTTTCTCTGTTCCTCAATTTTCCAAGCTGCCACAATATATTCCAGCTGTCCTCTTTTCATTACATGGCTAAAAAGTGATGATTGTTTCTTCCTAATTTTGGAAATTAGCTCTCTTTTTGCTTTGGCCTTTTTAAGAACGTTTTCATCACTCTTCTTAGCTGTTCATGCTATTCTCAATATTTTTCTGTAAAGCCACATTTCTACAGCCCCCAGTGATTTTCTTGTTTGCTGTCTATTGTCTGAGATTCACATCCATATGTTAACACTGTTTCTACCTAACATGTCAGAACCCTTTTTCTTATTTCCATTGTCATTTTAGTAAACAAAAATAAAGTCAAACAAACTTGATTTATGCCACATTTGTCATTATTCTCCACCTTTCCTTAGCTATACAGTGTCAACGCAGTTAGTGACGACTTGTAGAGTAATAAGAAAGCACTTCTATTTCGTCAGATCCATAGCCATCCTTCACAGAGTGCCGCAAGTCTGGTCTACAATGTCCTCCACCATGCTGTCTTTTATCTGCCTCTCAAACTCCTCCCATCCGCAGTCTTCTGCAAGGCAGTATTTTTGTTTGTTCTGGATCTCTACTGATGACAGCTTTGCCATTCCTAAATGCAAAGTATTTTTACTTTCTAAAACTTAAACATGTCATTATTTTTCTTCCATTCCTGTTACTTTCTTCTTGTTGTCGCTCCTTTCTTTGTTCTTTAAATTTTCTTTTTTTTTCCTCCACACCTTCACCTCACTCCTCATTTTTCTTCCTCTTCACCTGTTTCTACTTTTCTTTCTATTGCTTCTCTTCGATTCCCTTTTGCAAATTTGCGCCACAGTTTGATTGACATTAAGATGTTAGTTCCACCACAATCCATTTTGTGTTCCACTCTATTCACGATTAAATATGAAGGTCCAGTTCTTGTTTAGGGGACACAATCCTTTTTTATATTTTTTCTTAACTCAAAGATCTTGCTATTTAATTAATTTTTCCCTGAATAATCACAGTGGAATAGTTGTGCGAATTATATAACCGTGAAAAATAAAATAAAATAAGTGTGAAAATGAGACAATTTCAAAGAATCATCATCATGTGCCTTCCGGGTTGGTGTAGGCGAACATGTCCTTCTCACAATTTTCTGTCTACAGCGTATCGTATCAATTCTGCTGTTGACTGTTTTCTAAGTCGTGACACCAAGCTATTTAGTAGCTTCTCTCTTTGTTGTCCGAAAAAATGTCAACTGTTTCTTTCTGATGTTTTTAAGGAGCTCCCTTTTTGTGTTGGCTTCTTTGAGAATTTCCTCTTTTGTCTGTTTAGCTGTCCAGGGAACTTTCAACATTCTTCTGAGAAATCCCATCTCTGTGTGCTCTAATTGTCTTTTCATTGTATTATATTATATTATATTATATTATATTATATTATATTATATTATATTATATTATATTACATTACATTACATTACATTACATTACATTATATTATATTATATTATATTATATTATATTATATTATATTATTATATTATATTATATTATATTATATTATATTATATTATATTATATTATATTATATTATTATATTATATTATATTATATTATATTATATTATATTATATTATATTATATTATATTATATTATATTATATATTATATTATATTATATATTATATTATATTATATTATATTATTATATTATATTATATTATATTATATTATATTATATTATATTATATTATATTATATTATATATTATATTATATTATATTATATTATATTATATATTATATTATATTATATTATATTATATTATATTATATTATATTATATTATATTATATTATATTATATTATAGTATATTATATTGTATTGTATTGTACTGTACTGTACTGTATTGTATTGTATTGTACTGTACTGTACTGTACTATACAGTGCTGTACTGTACTGTACTGTAATGTAATGTACTGTACTGTACTGTACTGTACTGTACTACTGTACTGTACTATACTACATTACATTACATTGTATTGTATTGTATTGTATTGTATTGTATTGTATTGTATTGTATTGTATTGTATTGTATTGTATTGTATTGTATTGTATTGTATTGTATTGTATATTGCATGATATTATCATTTCGTGTTGTATTGTAGCCTATCGTGTCGTTTTGTATTCTGCTGTATTATGTTACGTGGCTTGGGTGCGGGGGAGATAACAGATATTTGAGAACCACTGTGCACTGCATTACGATAACTAGACGAAGACGAAGATCGATGAAAATATTCTGAACACCGCTGCCGTGACAAAAATAATAAATAAAACAGTAACATAATTCCGACTACTAATTTTCTTTTTTTTAAATGTGTTAACTAGCCCCCTTTTTTTTAAAACATGACCTAAGTTAACAACCACTCGTTGCAACCAAGATTGTGAGCGCTGCTGAATCGTTTTGTCTTCAGAAATAATGCGAGTGCTGTCGAACTCTGTCCAAGATATAAGTTCTAAATACAAATACAGATATAAACCATAGAATCTGTAAGTGTTGGTACTTCTTCTTCTACCTTTCAGCTCCCTGTGGAGCATAGGTCTTCAACAAACACTTTCCAAGTCTTTCTTGCCATTCTTTTAAGATCATTCCATGTCTTCCACATCATCTTCATCTCTTCTTCTATCTGTCTTCTCCAAGAATTCTTTGATCTTTTCCTTTGGTCTTTGTCTTTTCCCTTGGGGATTCCAAAAAAAAGGACCTGTTGTGTAATGCTCTCAGTTGGCTTCCGTAGTGTGTCCTATCCAGCGTCATTGTCTTCGCTGTATCTCTCTATCCACTGGTCTTTGACTGGTACATTTCCATAATTCTATGTTAGTGGTACTGGTATAGATTATCTCTGGCTTACTTTCTCCAACTCGGAGATATCTCCTGTTTACATCTAGACTTGACCGATATTACCACACACCTTTACAGTAACCTCACCTCAAACTTTGTTTTGTGAGAAGAATTGATCGTGAGTTCTAAAGGTGTGGTACGAGGCATACACACTAATATTGGCTGCATCTTATTGGTCACCAACTTTTGCGCTCTCAGAATGGAAGAAAGAAATAGTAAGAAAAAAGCTAAGAATGAAATAAATAGAGAAAGTAAAGAAAATAAGAAAGAAAGAAAAAAATAATTGAATAGATAATAACGAAAGAAATAAATAAATAAAGGAAGAAAGGAAGAAAGAACAGCGAATAACAGTCGGCACATTATTGTGCAATGATAGCAGCATTACGCCAGTGCCGTCTGTCTTTCACAGAAAAATGAACCCATTTAAAGCTGGGTGAACTTAGAATTGTTGGATTGGATTCGACTACCTGTTCTCAAATAACCCATTCACAAACTACAGCTCTACCTCCGCTACTGTTTTCGAGGTGTTCTCCTGTTATTAAAAAAATCTACTTCTGATTCCAACCGTCTCCAACATGGTCCCTCTTTCATTACCTTCTCACCATATCAACGAGCTTATGTTAAGAGATTAAATCACATTTGTATGAAGGTTGTAGAATTGTGGTTATACAGAAGACTGTTAAGACTACCACGGACAACTAAGAAGAGTAATGAAAACGTTATGAAAGTGGCCAAAGCAACAAGAGAGCTAATTTAACAAATAGGAACAAACAATCACGTTTTGGTCATGTAATGAGAAGGGAACATCTGGAATATATTGTAACAATTGGAAAAATTGAGGGACGAAGAGATAGAGGGAAACAAAGAGAAAAGATACCAGACAGCTTAAGAGAATGGCTTGGCAGAAGGGCAACAACAGAAATGATAAATAACTGTCGTGATTGAAAGTTGTGGAGAGACATGATCACCTACGCCAGCAGGCTTGATACTTGATGATGATGGTGATTATAATGAATGACAAGGGGACAGCTGGGTGATGTGGGTCTTTGGCAATGGGATAGTGACAAGAGAATCGCTAGGAGCTTCGGAGGTATGGTTTTACAGAGGAGTGTTGAGAGTCGCATGGACAGCTGGGAAGAGTGATTAAAACTTTCTGAGGAAATCTAAAGCAAAAAGAGAGCTAATTTCCAATATTAGGAAGAAACAATCATGGTTTTTTTTGGCCATGTAATGAGAAGTGAACAGCTGGGGCATATTGTGGCAACTAGGAAGATTGGGAGACTGGGAGGTGGAGGAAAGCAAAGAGAAAGGATGCCAGATGGTTTGAGAGAGTGGCTTGGCGGAGTGGAGTGTTAACAACAGAAATGATAAATAACTGTCAGGATCGAAAGTTGTGGAGAGACATGATCTACCTAGGCTAGCAGGCTTGGTACTTGATGGTGATAATGATGGTGATAATGATGGTGATAATGATGGTGATAATGATGGTGATAATGATGGTGATAATGGTGAATGAGAAGGGAACAGCTGGAATATATTGTCACAACTGTGAAAATTGAGAGTCGTAGAGATAGAGAGAAACAGAGAAAAGATACTAGGCAGCTTAAGTGAATGGCTTGGCAGAAGGTCAACAACAGAAATGATAAATAACTGCCGAGATCAAAAGTTGTAGAGAGACATGATCACCTACGCCAGCAGACATGGTACTTGATGAAGATAACCACATATGTCCTCTAAGTGAGCTTTTCTTTCTCCTTTAAATCACTTGTAACCGTAGCATTAGATCTACATACACAATCCCTCAATAGTCCGAGCACTGTTAATATACTACCCACGAGTGCTGTTGAGACATCCCTAAGCAAAATAAACTCATTATGTACTAGGGGAATATTCGACTGATAACATATTTTATTGCCTCAACCACAGTCCTGACCTTGTCTAGTGCAACAATCTCAATAAACAAATCAATCACCACACCAGATATCGATCTCTTTGTCCAAAGATGGACCAGTGGTTCTCAAAAACGTTTCAAGCCACCGCTAGGAGAAATAAAAAAAAAAAAAAAAAAAAAAAATATATATATATATATATATATATATATAAACGGTATGGTTAAAGCTTCACGTGACAAGTGGACAACACAAAACAGAACGCCGTTTCGGCGCTATAGGCCTTCAACTGGAACAAACATATAACAAACTTTAAAATATTTTTATTTCAAAATAAAAAAATGTAGCCACCGCTACCTTATTCCAGAATCTCATTTTGAACGTTCTTGTTATTCTTTAATGCTTGCTTGCTTGCGCCGCCCAATGACTAAAGGAATAGACCCCTTCGTGATCCGCCCTTGAAAGGACGTAAAGTGGGCGTGGATGTGTTGTATTGTGGTCTGCAGTAGAACTGCGCTTACATGAAAGTGGTTTCAACATTTAATGCGCATGAACCCCTCATCACCAGCATCTTACGTTTATAACATCAAAATTGAACAACCAAGATATATAGGTAGACCAAGAAGAAGATGGATTGATGGAATTTGCGATATAATAAAACGATACAATATCACTATGTACCAGACCACATAAAGTGTCCATGATTAAAAAAAACACATCATTGACTCAAGCCTGTGACTCCTACCGGCAAAATGTTGAACAGGATAAAGATAAAAGAACGAAAGAAGACTGCGCCATTTCCACAAGAGACAAATAATAATAAATGAATATTATTATAGAGTGAAACCTCCGAGGCGATAATCAGCGAATCAATTCAGAGGAAGGGGTATGTGTACTTTAAACATACCTCTTCCTCTGAATTGATTCACTATTACCACCATTCGGCCCAACATATTCTACGTCTTTTGATTACTATGTTGCCTTCCTTCTTGATTCTTACTGATTTGATCAGATCATACTGGTTAATCTATTTTTCAGGGCACCGCGAGGAGGTGGAGCAGGATTTGGATAGTTCTAGTTCACCGGTCCCGGGGCAAGCAATGAACTATCATTCGCTAGTAGTTTTGATTGGAAGTTACTGAACAACGTTTTAGCCCCACTTTACGCTGCAATATAATAATCTTCACTGTCTCAACACACACCTTAAACCCTTATATATATTCTCTAATCTAATTTTCACCGCCGCACTTTGGCAATCATCCGCAACTTTCCTCTAGCTGAACCATTCTAAGAAGGTTGTATCGGACTGGCGTTGTTGAGTTGCAAGCGATTGCTGTTTCTGGCCAATCTCGTTTAACGTTCTCTTTTTGTGTTGCTCGGTAGCAGCAAAAGCAGTCTTGGACGTGTCAAGGTGGGCATACAACAATAACAATCCTGCTTCCAGCTTGGATTCAACATAGATCAGTGTTTATTGTGACGTCTAAACCTTTCATTCTACCTCTAATCGCCTTTCTTACTATTTTCTCTTCTGATCTTTCCTTGAATCATCAACATCATAATTATCATCATCATCATCATAATTATCATCATCATCGTCATAATTATCATCATCATCATCATCATATGCCATTTCCTTATCGAAGGTTGGCTGTTATAGATCGGCACTTCACCCTGTCTCTTTCCTTTGCGGTACATTATGTTATACGTTTTTCTGGGGGACTGGTTGGTCTCGAGGCAAGACGGCGGCTTCAAGACAGAGAGGTTGTGGGTTCAAATCCCGGCTACACCAGTTGGGATTTTTATTTATGATTTCTCTCTGCGGCAACCACCCCTGGTCTCAGCAGCGAGGCCCGGCTTGAAATGTCAATTACTCATCGACGAGAAAAAAATACGAGTACCTCCGAAGTCGGAGTTATCTGCACGTGCGGCGAGGGACCCCTGTGCACACGGCTGCCATGGAAAAATGGATTAACACGCAAAATTCAGTTGCTAGTCTCTAGGGACTTCGTCAGAGGTTAAAGCTGGCGAACGAAAAAGGAAAAAAAAAACGTTTTTTCTGTTTATCTCATGCAGTTATCAAATTTAAAAAAAAAAAAAAAAACTATCTTTGTGTCATTTTCCATTACTGGGTTCTGCCGGGGTAACTTTTAGGACCGTAGAATAAAGACCGCTTGCCCAATGCAGTGGCCGCGCGGTTTTCGGGTTTGAGTTTTATTTCACCGCGGATAGAAAAAAAAAATCTGTTGATCTACCTTGATTCCAACCCGCGGTCTTTGATTTGAAGCCCAACAATTAATCGATTCGGCCACCATCTTATCGGCCTCCATCACATCTAATAAAGCGGGGGGGGGGGGATGTTCTTGAATGAAATCCTACGTCTGCTTCATCAAAAATAATAATTTGTTTAGTTTTCTAATCCACATTTTAAATGGAAGGAAAGATGTAGTCCCCGTTTCCTGTTTTTAGGAGTCTCTCTTCCTTAGTTACATAAATTCACCTCAAGGTCTTCTCTACTTTATTCTAAAAATAATTAATTAAGCGTCTATTTACAGCCTTGTTTAGCAAGACCGGTTTCCCGCTACAGCGATGAAAACAATAATATAAACGCTTGAGCTTGATTGATATCACCGCTTTTATTATCATCATTAACAATGTTAGGCGTAGCGTCCTCAGAGACCATGGTAATCACAACATTTTTATGTAGAACAACATTTATACTGTCTACAATTATCTTCATGTTTGTTTAATAAATCTGGATGTGCATTTACTAATTCAATTGTTGTGTAACATACAACTGAGAGTTACGATTAACAACATAAATATGTTGATGAAGAAACATAACATTAATACCGTTTATGGATGATCAGTCATTTTATTATGTGACACTAGTAACTAAAAAAAAAAGTAAAGTACCTCTGTCACGCCAAGTGGCGTATAGGGAATATGGTGTTAATGACCATAAATTTTACAGACCCTCGGCACATGATTTTTGAGGTAATGTGGTCGGTATTACGCCCGTGCCGCTTTACTTTCCCAGAAAAAAATCCGGTACCCATTAAAGAGAACAACTTGAATATATTGTAACAACTGGAAAAATTGAGGGATGAAGAGATAGAGGGAAGCAAAGAGAAAAAAAATAACAGACAGCTTAAGAGAATGGCTTGGCAGAAGGTCAACAACAGAAATGATAAATAGCTGCCGAGATCGAATGTTGTGGAGAGACATGATCACCTACGTCACGAGGCCCGGTACTTGATGATGTTGATGATGACCCATTAAAGGCCGGGTGAAACGGAAGTCATCGATTGGGATCGAACCCTACCTCTTGCCCTTTGTAGTCCAGTTCACTAACCACTGAGCTATCGCGGCTCCAATGTGACACTAGTGATGACCTCATACTGTCAGAGATTCGTAACTCATATGTGTTATATAGTAGTATTGTTCTCCCTGTTTCCAGAATTGCTTGTACCCTTATATCAAATTTCACAGTTGTTACGTTACATCGCTGCTGTTCAATTATTGTTTTACGGCCAACACATTTTTATTACTCACTCCTGGATCACTCCTGATGTTCACAACAAGCATTCTTACCTTTTCTTTGATCTTTTTTAGAACATCCTCATTATTCTTTATAGCTCTCTGTGTTATTGCCAAAATCTTCTTACAGATAAATATCTCCAACGATTTTTGTATTTCTGGTCTGATTGTCTATGGTGCACTTTCACATTAGAAGACTGGATATGTATATCACAAAAGAATCATCCTTTATTTCTCTTCTCAATTGTCAAAAAATGCGTTGTGTACATTCTTTTTTAGGAATGCCGCCTATGCTTGGACTTTTTCTGCGCTTCTTATCTGCTGTTATCTGCTATCTAAAAATAACATCATTTTCAAGCATTTTAATTTATTGGATACCAGAAGGGTGATAACGCCCACTTTTAGAAGCACTGACGTATAATTTCACAGTTCACTTCACAGATCTAAATACAAGTTAAATTCAAGTGGAACCAATCAAAATAAATATAAACCCACACTTATCAGCACTTGGCTTATGACCAAGATCCAGCAGATTTTTCTAGTGATGTTATTTATTTATTTTTGGCTTGGGTTGCGTTTCCAGAAAGGAGAAACATAATCCTTGTCGGGAATCAATACAAAACAATGTAGAATGAGGCAGGTTCGCCGTCAGAAAAATAGTTCCCCCGTGGTAGACTTTTTTCCTGATAAGGAATTAATCTTAAAAAATATTATAGCCATTGTTGCTTGCTGGTATTTAAGAGAAGAAAGGCATTCACACTCCACACCTTAAAGAGGTTGGGTAAGAATGTTTTTATGCTTCTATTTTTCAATAACCAAAGACACATTTAATGCACTATGTGGTCAGTACCATGTCAATCCGCCTCATATTCCCAGAAAAATCCGGTACTTTTCTAAGACTGAGTAAACCTTGGAGCTGTTGATTAGAATTGAACCCGACTCTTCTCCTTAATAGTTCAATTCACTAACCACTGAGTTAGATCGGCTGTCGTGGCATTTTTGTAGATTCCTTCTCTTTATTTTTTTATTTTTTTTTTAAAATTAAAATAAAAAAGTAAGGAGCCCCCGTCACGCCAAGTGGCGTATAGGGAATATGGTGTTAGTGACCCGTCACGCCAAGTGGCGTATAGGGAATATGGTGTTAGTGAGCCGTCACGCCAAGTGGCGTATAGGGAATATGGTGTTAGTGACCCGTCACGCCAAGTGGCGTATAGGGAATATGGTGTTAGTGACCATAAATTTTACAGACCTTCAACATCATCGAGTGCCTTCTCCGCAACGAAGGTTGGCTACCATGGATCGCCATTCTACTCCCTTTCTTGCTTTGATGGTGCAGGCTGTCATAGATTGACTTGTCCATCTTTTGTTGTTACTCGTCCATGTTAGTCTTGGTCTGCTTCTGTCTCTTTTACTTTGTATTTTCCTTTCCAATATTAATTTTAGTAGGCTGTTGTGTCTTTTAACAGACCTTCAGCACATGATTTTTGGGGTAATGTGGTCGGTATTACACCCGTGCCGCTTTACTTTCCCAGAAAAAAATTGGTACCCATTTAAGGCTGGGTGAACCTGGAAGCCGTCGATCAGGATCGTACCCTACCTCTTTTCTTCTGTAGTCCAGTTCACTAACCACTGAGCTATCGCTGCTCCCTTTTTTTTAAATAGTCCGTAAAAAATGAAATAATATCAATGTGTGATAACGTCCTCAATAAATTGTTGTAAATCCAAATTTAATGTGTGAAAATAGTAATGAGATACGGCTTATACTAGTTCATACATTTGTGATGATGTTTATACATTTGTGATGATGTTTATACATTTGTGATGATGTTTATACATTTGTGATGATGTTTATACATTTGTGATGATGTTCATACATTTGTGATGATGTTTATACATTTGTGATGATGTTTATACATTTGTGATGATGTTCATACATTTGTGATGATGTTTATACATTTGTGATGATGTTTATACATTTGTGATGATGTTTATACATTTGTGATGATGTTTATACATTTGTGATGAAAAAAAATGGTGAATTCTATCAATAACATAAAATGATCTATTCTATTTTGAACATAAAGTGAAGAACTCTATTAAGAACATGAAATGGATAATTCTATTAAGAACAAATAATAGATAACTTTATTAAAAACATATAATGGGTAACTCTATTAAGTATATTACGCGGAGAATTCTATTCATCATCATGCGCCATGCCGGTTAACGTAGGTGATTATGTCCTTTCACATTTTTCTATCCACAGTGCATCATATCAATTCTATTTTTGACCGTTTTTCAACTATCTAGTATCTTTTTTCTTTGTATTCCACGGTCTCTCTTTCCCTGTATTTTGCCAGCTGTAACCAAGTATTCAAATGTTCGTCCTCTCATGATGTGCCCGAAAAACGTTGATTGTTTCTTTCTGATATTTTTAGGAGCTCGCTCCCTTTTTGGCCTTTTAGAGAATGTCCTCCTTGATCTTTTTAGCTATCCTGGGAACTTTCAACATTCTTCTGAGATACCCCATATCTGTGGCCTCTAATCGTCTTTTCATTTGTTTGTCTACTGTCCTTGATTTGCTTCCAGGTCAGAAGTGGCTCTATCGACGAACTCTTTCTCACATCTATTGAAATAGATTTGATGCACAAGATGTTTTTCATTTTCTGAATGATATTTTCCTGAGTTATTCTGTTTTTTTTTATTTCTATGGTTGCATCTTCATTCTTATTACATCGCCAAAAATTATGATTGTTTCTTCCTAATTTTGGAATAATCTCTCTTTTTGCTGTGGCCTTTTTTCTGAACGTTTTCATTACTCTTCTTATCTGTCCATCGTATTCTCAACATTCATCTGTAAAATCACATTTATACAGTCTCCTGTGATTCTCTTGTCTGTTGTCTTATTGTCCATGTCAGGTATGATAAAGAGTCAAAATACCAATTTTAAAAAATACAACATACACGATGATAACTGTTATTTGAAAATACTACCAGCGTTGCACAATTTAAACGGAAGCCATGCCGTAATAGCAAGCAGAGAACCAAGTTGCTATATTTATAGATGCAATATAATTTATAGCAGCTTTGAGAAACGTCACACCAAAGGGTTGAGTGACGAGAGATACTCAAGACAAAGATTAACTCGAAGTAAAGAAAAAAAAAACATAACAGTTCAGTAGGTGCATGTTCCTTTCCAGGTAACGATTACACAGACTAGTAAACTAAAGTGGTGCTGTCTAACATGACGACTTAACGACATTGTGAAAACAAATACAAACGTCATTTTCAAATCAAAATGGTTTAAACAAGGCCAGGGTACCTTTAAAATGATGACACCTGCAGCCAACAGTCCTGTTGCAAACAAGTCTTCAACCTTCGACTGCTCACGTGTACTAACCCATTTTTTATAAACCTGCCAATGGTGTCAACAACTTTATTTTAATAAACTTGCTGAGATTGTCAAAATTTTCTTTAAAAAACTGCAAAGTGTCAAAACATGTTATAAACCTGCAAAGAGTGACAACACTTTTTTTTTTTAATAAACTTGCAAAGCGTGTCAAAACTTTCTTTTGTAAATTTGCAAAAATTGTCAAACCTTCTTTTTCTAAACCAGTAAGAAGTGTTAAAACCATATATGAACATGCAAAGAGAGTAACAACTTTTTAAATAAACTTTTAAAAAGTGTCAACAATTTTGTTATGAATCTGCAAAAAGTGTCAAAACTGTCTTTCTGTAAACCTGCAAAGATTGTAAAAACTTTCTTTTTTTTTAAAACATGTATACAATGTCAAATGGAAGATGTACCACAGAAATATAAAACAGAATAGTTCAGGCCAAAATAGCATTTCAGAAAATGAAAAAAATATCTTATGCAATAACTCTATGTCAATAGAAGTGAGAAAGTGAGTTCATCGGTGCTATATAAAACCAATTCTGACTTATGGAAGCGAATCATGGATAGCAGACAAACAATTGCAAAGACGGTTAGACGCCACACAAATGTGATTTCTCAGAAGAATGTTGGAAGTTCCCTGGACAGCTAAAAAGATCAATGAGAAAATTCTCAAAGAGGCCAACACACACGAGATTATAATGATAACAATGCTTCAAGTCAGATGTAAAACAAAAAAACTATCTTTACGACACATAGTACCATTGCTGGTGTATGTCGTGGGGGGGGAGGCAACGATAAAACCAGAGGGATAAAGGCCGCTTGATCAAGCAGTCGCCACGACGTGTGCGATTCAGAATTTTTATTTCACCCCCGATAGAAAAAATCCTTTCTGTCTACCGCGGGCTTCAAACACCGTACGTCAGCTTTTTCAGCCAGCGGAACAGTGGTATAAGCCGATGTGAACCAAGGCAACCTACAGTGCTGTTTCTTCAGCTTCAATGTTAGAACATAACTTCACAAAAGATTTAACTTGAACATATCTTTAGATGTTCTGTCCGGATTCTCGATACTCCTATTTTAGTAGTGGTCATGCAGTAGACCCATCTATAAAGCCATGTATCCATTCTTCTGTCTACTTTTCGTGTTTTCTTTTGTGTGTGTGTGTGATTTGTTGGTAAGACTTACATGATTAGCACTTTAAATTATCTGTTTATTTTGTTTTTATTTTTTACATGCTAAGCCGCGTGTGTTGTAAACATCTTTTCACTTCTTGTTGTTAGTCTGGAAGGTAATGTCTGTCTCTAATTTCATTCACACGATCTTGTTCTAATATTTGATTGTTTACAACCAGTTTTCCATTACATATTTTTTCTATATATTTTTTTTCTATTTGAGCTAAAACAGCAATACCTTTTCCATATCTCAAGGGATTCATGTTTTTCTTTACTTATTTTATTACTTCTTTCATTAGATTCTACATCAGCAGCATCTTGCCGCACCCAAATTGTCTCACGTTTTTCTTTACTTATTCTATTACTTCTTTCATTAGATTCTACATCAGCAGCATCTTGCCGCACCCAAATTGTCTCACGTATTTCTTTAATTATTTATTACTTCTTTCATTAGATTCTACATCAGCAGCATCTTGCCGCACCCAAATTGTCTCACGTATTTCTTTAATTATTTATTACTTCTTTCATTAGATTCTACATCAGCAGCATCTTGCCGCACCCAAATTGTCTCACGTTTTTCTTTAATTATTCTATTACTTCTTTCATTAGATTCTACATCAGCAGCATCTTGCCGCAACCAAATTGTCTCACGTTTTTCTTTACTTATTTATTACTTCTTTCATTAGATTCTATAACAGCAACATTTTACCGCACTCAATTGTCTCACGTTTTTCTTTACTTCACATGCAGCAGCTATCCTTGACCTTGTTGCTTCACTGACGACACGTAGGCCATGATTCTATATTCTTTATCACGGTGTTGAACATTTGTTTTGACATATCATGTCACAAGTACGATGTTATATTCGAAACTGGCAGGCATATAACAAACATGGTCCTTTCTAATTGTTCTTTTGTTTTGTATCTCTTAACATATTCTTTTGTTTGTCTGTTCATATTTAAAACTGCAACCCGTTGACGTGTTAAGCTACAATTCTTTTTTATTAATTGCGGAACTGAAATTATAACAAGACTTACGATTATGCACGCATCGCGTTTTATCATTTTTATCGTTAGTATAATTTTGCATATACATATCATATATAGTGTTTTTAATTCTCTTACCTTCAAGCTTGGATCCTCGGTGGCTGAGTGGTTAGTGTGCTCGCTGCCTGATCAGAAATGTATGGATTCGATTCCCAGAAGTGCGGAATTTATTTCGGACCGACTAGGCTCCAGGGTTCACCCAGCCTCTAAAAATGGGTGCCATATATTTTTCTGGGACGTAAAGGCGGCCGGGCGTGATGCCGACTGCATCACCACAAAATGTGTAGTATCATGGAAAAATATGATCACCAACACCATATTCTCGATATGCATGTGTAGGCGTGAAGAGAACCTTTATCGTTTTTGACGAGCGTTTGGTTATGTGTAGTTTGCATATAAACATAGTTGATGACAACATAATTGAGAGAGTATCATTTTTTCAAACAAAAAATACGTTAAAGAAATTAACACAATGATCACGATAAGACACAAATATGGAAGGTGGAAGAAATAGAAAACAGGAAACATAACTTTAAAAATTAGTTTTAGAAAAATTGGAAAAAAAAAAAAAGTTAAATTAGAGGTTTCATAAATGTAGTGGGAAGTTTAGCCACTTAGGCTGTTTTTGGTCTCAACTGTTGGTAATTACTGTTGGGATGAGTATTCGGTGAGAGGAGAACTTTCCCCTAGGCCAGATTAATACCTCAGATTTTGGCTCGTAAATTGAGCAAGCTCTTTTCTTCTTGTAAACATGCAACATTTTAAATCGTCTTTTTTTTTTAATAAGGTAGAACTCTTCTACTATCCAAGTTTTTATATGTCAATGTTGTTATTTCAAAAAATAAAATAAAAAACGTGACAGTGAAAGTGTATGTTTTTTTATATTGTTTTAAACAAAGACATAATAATAACATGTGGCTAGTAGATAAGATTCAGACGAGCTGGGTGAGTGCAATTTATACAAAAGACATGCGACCTGATGATGAAAGATAATAACTGAAAAACGAGAATAATTATCTGCTATATCTTCTTAACATGTTTATATGGCGCAGAAACATGGACATTAAATAAAAAAAACATAAACGACATTAGAAGCTTTGTGGCTAAAGTTAGGAAGTGATTGATATTTTGTTAAAAAGCTAAGAGATGATTGATATTTTGTTAAAAAGCTAAGAGATGATTGATATGTCGTTAAAAAGCTAAGAGATGATTGATATTTTGTTATAAAGCTAAGAGATGATTGATATGTCGTTAAAAAAGCTAAGAAATCGTTGACATTTTGTAGCTAAAGCTAAGAGAAGGTTGATATTTTGTAGCTAAAGTTAAGAGAAGGTTGATATTTTGTAGCTAAAGTTAAGAGATGGGACCCGTGATAGCTCAGTGGTTAGTGAACTGGACTACAAAGGACAAGAGGTAGGGTTCGATCCCTTCCGACGGCACCGGGTTCACCCAGCCTTAAATGGGTACCGGATTTTTCTGGGAAAGTAAAGCAGCACGGGCGTAATACCGACCACATTACCCCAAAAATCATGTGCTGAAGGTCTGTAAAATGTATGGTCACTAACACCATATTTCCCTATACGCCACTTGGCGTGACGGGGTTACTTTACTACTTTACTAAAGTTAAGAGATGGTTGATATTTCGTAGCTAAAGTTAAGAGGCGGTTGATATTTCGTTAAAAAGCTAAGAGATCGTTGATATTTTGTTGCTAAAGTTAAGAGATTGTTGATATTTCGTTAAAAAGCTAAGTGATGGTTGATATTTTGTAGCTAAAATTAAGAGATCCTTGGTATTTCTTTAGAAAGATAAGAGATCGTTGATATTTCGTTGAAAGGCTAAGAGATTTTTGATATGTTGTTCCTAAAGTTAAGAGATGGATAATTTTTCGTTAAAAAAAAGCTAAGAGGTGTTAATATTTCGTTAAAAATCTAAGTGATTGTTGATATTTTGTTTCTAAAGTTAAGAGATCGTTGATGTTTGGTTACAAAAACTAAGAGATGGTTGATATATTGTAGGTACAATTAAGAGATGGTTGATATATTGTAGGTACAATTAAGAGATGGTTGATATATTGTAGGTACAATTAAGAGATGGTTGATATATTGTAGGTACAATTAAGAGATGGTTGATATATTGTAGGTACAATTAAGAGATGGTTGATATATTGTAGGTACAATTAAGAGATGGTTGATATATTGTAGGTACAATTAAGAGATGGTTGATATATTGTAGGTACAATTAAGAGATGGTTGATATATTGTAGGTACAATTAAGAGATGGTTGATATATTGTAGGTACAATTAAGAGATGGTTGATATATTGTAGGTACAATTAAGAGATGGTTGATATATTGTAGGTACAATTAAGAGATGGTTGATATATTGTAGGTACAATTAAGAGATGGTTGATATATTGTAGGTACAATTAAGATATGGTTGATATATTGTAGGTACAATTAAGAGATGGTTGATATATTGTAGGTACAATTAAGAGATGGTTGATATATTGTAGGTACAATTAAGAGATGGTTGATATATTGTAGGTGCAATTAAGAGATGGTTGATATATTGTAGGTACAATTAAGAGATGGTTGATATATTGTAGGTACAATTAAGAGATGGTTGATATATTGTAGGTACAATTAAGAGATGGTTGATATATTGTAGGTACAATTAAGAGATGGTTGATATATTGTAGGTACAATTAAGAGATGGTTGATATATTGTAGGTACAATTAAGAGATGGTTGATATATTGTAGGTACAATTAAGAGATGGTTGATATATTGTAGGTACAATTAAGAGATGGTTGATATATTGTAGGTACAATTAAGAGATGGTTGATATATTGTAGGTACAATTAAGAGATGGTTGATATATTGTAGGTACAATTAAGAGATGGTTGATATATTGTAGGTACAATTAAGAGATGGTTGATATATTGTAGGTACAATTAAGAGATGGTTGATATATTGTAGGTACAATTAAGAGATGGTTGATATATTGTAGGTACAATTAAGAGATGGTTGATATATTGTAGGTACAATTAAGAGATGGTTGATATATTGTAGGTGCAATTAAGAGATGGTTGATATATTGTAGGTACAATTAAGAGATGGTTGATATATTGTAGGTACAATTAAGAGATGGTTGATATATTGTAGGTACAATTAAGAGATGGTTGATATATTGTAGGTACAATTAAGAGATGGTTGATATATTGTAGGTACAATTAAGAGATGGTTGATATATTGTAGGTACAATTAAGAGATGGTTGATATATTGTAGGTACAATTAAGAGATGGTTTATATTTTTTAGCTAAAGTTAAGAGGTGGTCAATGTTTCGTTAAAAAAAGCTAAAAGGTGGTTGATATTTCGTTAAAAAAGCTAAAAGATGGTTGATATTTCGTTAAAAAAGCTAAAAGGTGGTTGATATTTCGTTAAAAAAGCTAAAAGGTGGTGATATTTCGTTAAAAACGCTAAAAGGTGGTTGATATTTCGTTAAAAAAGCTAAAAGGTGGTTGATATTTCGTTAAAAAAAGCTAAGAGATGGATGATATTTTGTGCTTATCAGGAGTGTAAGTAAAGGCCAGCATAGTTCATGACAGATAAGATAAGGACAGCGTCGTTCAACTTCGCTTTGATGAAGTGCTCTATACTAGCCCACACGCTACATCTCAGTCTCCTCTTTGTTCTCTATCACCTGTCGTCGATTATCTGTGTTCCTCTAATATCAACAATGTAGTGTATGACGGTTCTTGTGACGATCCCGGGATCCCCGTTGAATACTTTACATGTCCTGTTCCATCTTTATAGATATTCATATTTCCTCTTTTTTTTTCTAGATGAGTAGTTGTGCGTTACTATCTTCCTTTAAGTAAATTATTCTAGAATTGTAATTCCTTTTTTTTTTTCTCGTTCGCCAGCTTTGACCTCTGACGAAGTCCCTAGAGACTAGGAACTGAATTTTGCGTGCTAATCCATTTCTCCCTGGCAGCCGTGTGCACAGAGGTCCCTCGCCGTACAGGCAGATAACGAGAATGTTTCTAGAATGTTTTCATAGAGAACTGCATAAAATCATGACAATGGTCGTACTCTCTTTCCGTTGTTCTCCGTCAGTGAGACTCATATATAAGTAATGACAGTATACAGTAACTGATTATATATATATATATATATATATATATATATATATATATATATATATATATATATATATATATATATATATATACTGCCTCCCATTCTAGATGACAAACTAACAGAAATGACAAACTACAAGATAGATATTCTGGGTATGTGTGAAACAAGACGGCTAAGAACGGAAAGAATAAAACTAAATACAGGAGAGTGATTTTATCATCAGGACACCAGGAACCTAGAGCACAACATAGTGAAGGGGTAGCTATAATGCTATCAAGGAATACACAGAAGACACTAATAGAATGGGAGGCAGTGGGACCAAGACTGGTGAGAGCAACATTTAGAACAACCAAAAACAAAATAAAATTACACATTATACAATGCTATGCACCAACCAACGATAAAGATGACTCAGTTAAAGATGATTTTTATAAACAGCTACAATGCCAGATGGATGCAAGACGAGCCAAGGATATTATAATTTTGATGGGAGACCTAAATGCTAAGGTAGGATCAGACAACAGAGGCTTTGAAGAGATTATGGGAAAACATGGACTTGGAGATATAAACGAGAATGGAGAGATATTTGTGAATTTCTGCGCCCTTAATCAAATGAGCCTAGGAGGAACAATATTCCAACATAAAAGAATACACAAAGCTACATGGGTGTCACCAGATCATAGAACGGAAAATCAAATTGATCACATATGTATTAATAATAAGTTTAAGTCATCCTTACAGGATGTAAAAGTATATAGAGGGGCAGATATAGCTTCTGATCATCATCTTCTGTTAGCCAAACTTAAAATTAAATTAAAAAGGTATACTACAACGAATAAGGGCAGAACGTATTTCAATGTAGGGTTTCTTAAAGAACAAGGAATTAAAGATAAATTCGCAGTCACAATATCAAACAAATACCAAGTCCTCCTACAACTAGAAAATACTATAAATATAGAAGATCATTGGAAACAGGTAAAAAATATATGGAAAGAGACATGCGAAGAAACACTGGGGAAAAGAGAACGCCAGAATAAGGCATGGATGACAGCAGAGACCCTGGATAAAATTAAAGAAAGAAAGAACAAGAAAGCAGACATAAATAAAAGCAAAACAAGAAGTAATAAAGCCAAGACACAGGAAGCTTACACAGAGGTGAATAAAGAAGTGAGAAGATGCATTAAAAGGGATAAGAGGAAATATATAGATGAATTAGCTAAAGAGGCAGAAGAAGCAGCAAATAAAGGGAATATGAAAGAACTGTACAACAGCACAAAGAAATTAGGTGGAAAATACAAACAGATCAACGCCTTTATCAAAGATAAGAAAGGAAATCTGCTTAGTAATATAAAGGAACAAATGGAGAGATGGAAGGAGCACTTTGAAGAACTTTTGAACAGACCTGGCTCAAATAATCCTCCAGATATACTACCAGCAGAAGAAGAATTACACGTTAACTGCGGAAAACCAAGCAAAGAAGAAATAATGAAAGCCATCAAACTGTTAAAAGATGGTAAAGCCACAGGACCAGATGAAATTCCTTCGGAAGCCATCAAAGCAGATATTATCACCTCTACCAAGATGTTACATAATCTATTGGATAAAATTTGGGAGAGGGAAGAAATACCTAAAGACTGGAGAGAAGGTTATATGATCAAACTACCAAAGAAAGGAAGTTTACAGGAGTGCACAAATTATAGGGGAATTATGCTACTATCAGTGCCAGGAAAAATATTAGGCAGAATCATTCTGGAGAGACTAAAAGAGGCTATAGAGAAACACTTGAGAGATGAACAAGCAGGTTTTAGGAAGAACAGATCATGTGCTGATCAAATAACTACTCTACGTATAATAGTTGAACAAAGTTTAGAACTAAAATCCCCACTTTATATTGGATTCATAGATTACGAAAAGGCATTTGATAGTTTAGACAGAAGAATGCTTTGGAAGTTGCTGAGTCATTATGGAATCCCCATAAAGTTTATTAACCTGATAAAAACAATGTATGAAGGAACAAAATGTAGTGTGGTGCATGAAGGACGGCTTACAGAAGCATTTGAAATAAGAACAGGAGTAAGGCAAGGATGCCTTCTGTCTCCATTTCTCTTTCTACTGGCCATAGATTGGATTATGAAAATAACTCAAAACAACAGAAATGGGATCCAGTGGTCACTGACCAAACAACTTGATGATTTAGACTTTGCTGATGACATAGCTCTCCTATCACACAGCCACCAACAGATGCAAGATAAAATGAGTATATTAGATGAGAGATCACAACAGCTAGGACTAAAGATTAATAGAGATAAGACCAACATTATGAGAATTAATGCAGTTGGCAATAACCAAATAAAACTAGGAGAAATACCTCTACTAGACGTACAATCTTATATATATCTGGGCAGTAATATAGATAAAGAGGGAGGAACAGAAAACGATACCAAAATAAGGATATCAAAAGCAAGAGGAGCTTTCATTGCACTGGGAAACATATGGAAATCCAAAGAAATTAGGCTAAATACAAAAATACAAATTTTCAACTCCAATGTTAAGTCGGTTCTATTATATGGCTGTGAAACATGGAGAATAACAAAATTGACAATCACGAAGGTACAGACTTTCATTAATGGATGCTTGCGCAGAATAAAGGGATGGAAATGGCAGGACAAAGTCACAAACGTGGAATTATGGAAATGTACCGGTCAAATACCAGTGGATAAAGAAATACAGCGAAGACGATGGCGATGGATAGGACACACACTACGGAAACCAACTGAGAGTATTACACAACAGGCCCTTTTTTGGAATCCCCAGGGGAAAAGACAAAGAGGAAGACCAAGGAATTCTTGGAGAAGACAGATTGAAGCAGAGATGAAGATGATGGGGAAGACATGGAATGATCTTAAAAGAATTGCAAAAAACAGAACGACTTGGAAAGTGTTTGTTGAAGACCTATGCTCCACTGGGAGCTAAAAGGTAGAAGAAGAAGATATATATATATATATATATATATATATATATATATATATATAAAGAGAGAGAGAGAGAGAGAGAGAGAGAGAGAGAGAGAGGGAGAGAGAGAGTTATTGAATTATTTGTGGGTTACCACCGTTATACTCCGAACATGTTCATAGGTGTTCAGTTCCCCTCCTCAGCATGCACGGCAGCGTCCAGCGACTGACGTCTCCAGTTCTGTTTAAGTCGAAAAGTCCTCCGATGCGCCCACTAAATTTCTCGTTTCTGGCTGCGCCAATCTGAACTTCCATCTCTTTCATCCTAAGGAGTGACATGGACTCATGGTTGTCAAAGTCCTGTGCACTTCCCGGATCTCGGAGCCTATTAATGAGTCCGCCTGTCCCAATGGTTGACTGTCTTCGGCGACAGCACAGATAGCTAACTTGCCCGTTCTTTCATTTCCCCGTAGATATCACATTTTAAAAATAAAAAAATAAAATGTCATTCAAGTGATGGCCCACATTTCTTCACAAGATGTTCTGTTTGGCCGCGGTGCAGTGGAGCACACTGACCTAGATAATAAAGCAATGCACTGCGGTGCACCTGCCGGTTAGGCGGGAACCCACCGTACCGCGTCACACCGGTTGAAGAACGCTCAAACACGTTTGTTTATTCTTCAATGCTTTCAGATAAAGTAAAACATGTTTTTTAAAGCACGGACTGAGATTTTCTCATTCAAATAAGAGTGTCATTTTGTTTATTTTATCTCCATTTAATATCTTTAATTTTGTTACGGTTTTTTTTCTTCTGCACACAAGATCCTTAAGATTACATACCTTTATATATATATATATATATATATACCATATATATTGATATATATATGGTTATGGTTAGTCGAAGGCCCCAGCATCACTACAACAAGGAGCACTTTTCAGACTGAGCCTCAATGGTCCCTGCAGCCTATCCGCCATATTCACCGGAAGACCTATATATATGAAGTACTTTGATAAAAATGTTAGTCTTACATCTGATGTAGAGATACTGAAAGTTAATTTTTAAAAATGCTTGTTCTGCCTCAAATTTGCACTCCACATAAGTGACCAAACACTGGCAAAAAGTAAAAATAAATACCTTAATTAAAGTCCATTGATTATATTGACACTGGACCAGGGAGACACTGAGAAGAACATTGATGAGAGAGGCAAGAGCAGCAGGATTCGGCTCCCTCAATGAGATAGAGCTGCTTGCGCAGAACAGAGACAAATGGCGAGATTTGGTAAAATATATTCAAAAGAAAACTGCTAGAACAAAAATTCAGATAAGAGAAGGTGTATCTTGGTCTACGCCCTATGGGCCGGCTACGGCTGGAAAGGTCAATAGATAGATAGATTATATTGAGCAGACGACAATTTATAATACTGATGACAAACATGTGTTTACAATGTCAAAGCGTATGTTAATTGCACAGCTTTGGAATGAAAGAAATGAAACAAACTGCAACAATTCCAAAGCCTTGAACATCCATGAGCTAGAGCGGTGAGTAAATGTATAAGTCTGGTAATGAAATCGAGCAAAAGGAAAGTTGTGAGAGGCCAAGAATTTTTGGTACAAGGGATTATAATTACGGAGTGGTGTCAGCAAAATGTACCATCTCCAATGCGTTTTCACAAAAATACACGGGAAAAAAACAGAAAAATAAATTGACATAGTACTAGAAGCACACCTCTTGCCATTATTGCAGATTATGTACCACGAGGAGCACATTTAAACATAATAATGACTCATGAGCTTGTAGCTCATAACGTCAAAACATTCATCATCATCATAATCATCATCATCGAGTGCCTTCTCTGCAACGAAGGTTAGCTACCATGGATCGCCATTCCACTCTGTCTCTTGCTTTGATGGTGCTGATTGTCATAGGTTGACTTGTCCATCTTTTGATGTTACTCGTCCATGTTAGTCTTGGGATGCCTCTGCCTCTTTTACCTTGTATTTTCCCTTCCGATATTACTTTTAGTAGGCTGTTGTGTCTTTTAACATGCCCCAAAAATTTCATTTGTCTTGTCTTAATTGTATTTAGTAGTTCTCTTTCTATTTTCAGTTGTTTTAAAGCTTCATCGTTTGTTTTCTTTTCTTTCCATCCAATTTTACCTATTCTTCTATAAATCCACATTTGAAAGGCTTCAATTTTCTGTTTTGTTTTCTTGTCTAATGTCCATGTTTCTGCACCATATAGGAATATTGAGAAGATGTAACATTTTGCCATTCTTAATTTCAGCCCTGCTGATATTTGTTTTTGTTGTTAGTATATTTTTCATGGCATTAAAATTACTTTTTGCCATACCTATTCTTTTGTTTATTTCAACATCAAAACACAAGTTGCGAAAATGGTATATGACAATACTGAAATATCCCCAGCGACAGTCATACCTTAACGCAATTCAACAAATTGTGGGAATTACTCAATAACCACTTCAACAAGATTGGAATCAGAGACATTGAGTTGTTGAAACAGATAAGTGAACAATGCTGGGATAGTCTGATTCACATTTACTTACAAGACTTATGGAAAGTATGGCTCGGCGCACCCATGCCATGTTGGAAAAGGCAATACTGCATCGTACTGAAAGCACTGTTAGTAGACGTTTGCGAAACCAATATTATTCTGAACATAGCTTCTATAATTTGTATTTGCCTCAGTCACTGTGCTGCATTGAGAAAATATGACTGCCACTCTTCCCTATTTTGTTCTGGCAAAATACTGCATATTTATCTATATCATGATCTTGATGGTTGAGCGCTGCTAGACGTCGCAGGAGATTAGTGGTGTTTTTCGTCATCCATCTCATTTCTGGGCGAGATGTTCGATCTTTTGGAATGAATCTATGCCTGCTAATTTTGCTTCTCTTATCAGTTTTGTCAGTATCTCTCAAGGTCCTCCTCTTTTTCTGTATCCTGATGTTTCCCACATTATAGCAATGTTTTGATATTCTTTAGTTGTCTCTTCTCAACACAAGCCCGACATATATCCATCTTCTCTTCCTAATGGGAGCCACGATAGCTCTGTGGTTAGTTAACTGGACTACAAAGGACAAATAGTAGGGTTCGATCCCAACCGACGGCTTCCGGGTTCACACAGCCTTAAATGGGTATCGGATTTTTCTGGGAAAGTAAAGCGGCGCGGGTGTAATACCGACCACATTACCCGAAAATCATATGCCAAAGGTCTGTAAAATTTATGATCACTAACACCATATTCCCTATACGCCACTTGGCTTGACGGGGGTACTTTACTTTTTTTACTTACTTTCTTCCTAATAGTAAATGAGACCGTTGATTGCATGGTCATTTCTCTTATCTCTATATTCGTCTTGAATTCATTCCATTGTACTCATATTATCTTTCTTTGACATTTTTCTTCGAAAGCGTTTAGTGTTCTCTCAATTTCTTTCGTTATGTTTCAGCTTTCACATGCGAAGGTAACGACTGATAGTGTGTTTGAGTTGTGTATTCTAAGTTTAGTTTTTCCTGTATAGCATTTTTTCTGTCCATATTTTGTGCAGGTTTTTTTTTTTTTTAATTTTCTGCTGCTTTGCTATCCTATATATAGGATACTTTAAGCACTTCCATTTGGTGTAATAGCGAATGACACACACAGAAGCTTTCAAACTTAAAGAAAGGCTGGCATGGGTACACTGTCCAGGTGGTCACGCTAGGTTTTGTGATAAAATATAATAGACATGTCACTGTGGCATGTCTATTATAATGTGATAAAATATAATAGACATTACACTGAAGACCCTCAACGATTAAATTTAGCGTGTGTTGAGACTGCTATGATGGGGACTACAGCTACCTTTCTTTGTTTGGGAGATGAGTTAGTAATTCGGATGATTCCACTGGCATGGGCGGTTGAGCAATTATGGATTTTAATTTGTTTGCAGTGATACCGGGGCCTTCCATAACCACAATCTTAACGATTAATTGTTGAAGCGGCACGGTTGTCGATGAGGTCTGTAAAATTTATGGTCACTAAAACCATATTTCCTATACGCCACTAGGCGTGACGGGGGTACTTTACTTTTACTACTATAATTTGATAACGCGCAAAAGAAACTAGTGATGTTACTAGTTTAACTATATAAAACGATAAACACCATTCATATTACAATTTTGAGAATCTTATAAACACAGAAAATATCAACTATATTACCATTTTGAGAATCTTATAAACACAGAAAATATCAACTACATTACCATTTTGAGAATCTTATAAACACAGAAAATATCAACTATATTACCATTTTGAGAATCTTATAAACACAGAAAATATCAACTACATTACCATTTTGAGAATCTTATAAACACAGAAAATATCAACTACATTACCATTTTGAGAATCTTATAAACACAGAAAATATCAACTATATTACCATTTTGAGAATCTTATAAACACAGAAAATATCAACTACATTACCATTTTGAGAATCTTATGAACACAGAAAATATCAACTATATTACCATTTTTAGAATCTTATAAACACAGAAAATATCAACTATATTACCATTTTGAGAATCTTATAAACACAGAAAATATCAACAATATTACCATTTTGACAATATTATAAACACAGACAATATCAACTATATTATCATTTTGAGAATCTTATAAACACAGAAAATATCAACTATATTACCATTTTGAGAATCTTATAAACACAGAAAATATCAACTATATTACCATTTTGAGAATCTTATGAACACAGAAAATATCAACTACATTACCATTTTGAGAATCTTATAAACACAGAAAATATTAACTACATTACCATTTTGAGAATCTTATAAACACAGAAAATATCAACTATATTACCATTTTGAGAATCTTATAAACACAGAAAATATCAACTATATTACCATTTTGAGAATCTTATAAACACAGAAAATATCAACTACATTACCATTTTGAGAATCTTATGAACACAGAAAATATCAACTATATTACCATTTTGAGAATCTTATAAACACAGAAAATATCAACTATATTACCATTTTGAGAATCTTATAAACACAGAAAATATCAACTATATTACCATTTTGAGAATCTTATAAACACAGAAAATATCAACTATATTACCATTTTGACAATCTTATAAACACAGAAAATATCAACTATATTACCATTTTGACAATCTTATAAACACAGAAAATATCAACTATATTACCATTTTGACAATCTTATAAACACAGAAAATATCAACTATATTACCATTTTGACAATCTTATAAACACAGAAAATATCAACTCTATTACCATTTTGAGAATCTTATAAACACAGAAAATATCAACTATATTACCATTTTGAGAATCTTATAAACACAGAAAATATCAACTATATTATCATTTTGAGAATCTTATAAACACAGAAAATATCAGTTATATTACCAATTTGAGAATCTTATAAACACAGAAAATATCAACTATATTACCATTTTGAGAATCTTATAAACACAGAAAATATCAACTACATTACCATTTTGAGAATCTTATAAACACAGAAAATATCAACTATATTACCATTTTGAGAATCTTATAAACACAGAAAATATCAACTATATTACCATTTTGAGAATCTTATAAACACAGAAAATATCAACTACATTACCATTTTGAGAATCTTATAAACACAGAAAATATCAACTATATTACCATTTTGACAATCTTATAAACACAGAAAATATAAACTATATTACCATTTTGACAATCTTATAAACACAGAAAATATCAACTATATTACCATTTTGACAATCTGATAAACACAGAAAATATCAACTCTATTACCATTTTGAGAATCTTATAAACACAGAAAATATCAACTATATTACCATTTTGAGAATCTTATAAATACAGAAAATATCAACTACATTACCATTTTGAGAATCTTAAAAAACACAGAAAATACCAGTTATATTACCATTTTGAGCATCTTATAAAGACAGAACATACCAGTTATTTTACCAGTTTGCCAACACCTTATAGCAAATACATGTCAAATTTGACCGATACATTAAAGAAGCAATGCTATATTTACCAATAAAAAAAAAAAATTATGATTAGAGTAGCAGAAAGACAAATAGTCCAATATACAGAAAGAAAGTATGATTTATATAGAAAGAATGAATGACCTACATTAAGAAAGAATGACTTATAAACAGAAAGAATAACTTATAAAAAGAATGTATGACTTATAGAAAGAAAGTATGACTTATAGAAAGAAAGTATGACTTATAAAAAGAAATAATGATTTATAAAAGAATGTATGACTGTTAGAAAGAAAGAATTACTTATAGAAAGAAAAAAAATGACTTACAGAAACAAAGTATGACTTATCAAAAAAAGAAAGAATAACTTATAGGAAGAAAGTATTACTTATAGAAAGAAAGAATGACTTATATAAAGAAAAAAAATGACTTACAGAAACAAAGTATGACTTATAGAAAGAAAGAATGACTTATAAAAAGAAAGTATGACTTATAGAAAGAAAGGATGACTTATATAAAGAAAAAAAGTGACTTACAGAAAGAAAGTATGATTTATAGAAAGAAAGAATGACTTATAGAAAGAAATAAAAACACTGTGGTAAACATACTGAAAACAACGGTCTTTCTGTTTGGACTAAAAATTCAAAACCTGAAATACCTCTGTTGCATTAGCACACTTTATTTATTTATTTATTTTAAGAAAATTAAAACTGGCTCAAACGAATCACACGCTCAAGAAAATGTGTTTATAAGTAGCGAGAATAGTTCGAACATCTGGCTATGGAGAATTCCAGGAATTTAGTAATGGCTTACTTAGAAAAGTTCCGATCTGACAAAGCGTGGGGTTGGAAATACCATTGTGTGGCTATTTCTGTAATCTAGTTAATTGGGTTTCTATATAAATAAATACTCGTGCTTTTCTTGTGACTAACCATTAAGGGCTTGCGATTTATTAACGGTTCTCTGCGTGTGTGACATATTTTCATAAAATACAACTTAATATGCCCGTGGAGATAAGATCCGATATCAAATATACAAAATATTAAAATATTGTGCTGGGCAGCAAGTATAGCTGCAGAGATATAATATATAAGGGAGCCACGATAGCTCAGTGGTTAGTGAACTGGACTACAAAGGACAAGGGGTAGGGTTCGATCCCAACCGACGGCTTCCGGGTTCACCCATCCTTAAATGGGTATCGGATTTTTTTCTGGGAAAGTAAAGCGGCACGGGCGTAATACCAACCACATTGCCTCAAAAATCATGTGCCGAGGGTCTGTAAAATTTATGGTCACTAACACCATATTCCCTATACGTCACTTGGTTTGATGAGGTTCTTTACTACTTTTATATATAATATATACAATATAAAACATATAAAATATAAATAAAATGGCATGCGACAGCTAAACTAATAGAAAGACAAGACAAACTACGACGTTTCGGCAAAAGCCTTCATCAGGTATAAATAACAATCTATACAGGTTAAACAAATACACCAAAGCCAGATAAACTGGTTGCTAAAGAACATCAAAAACAAGGAAAACACAATATTTTGGTTATGTAAAACGACGTAATCGCTTAGAAAAGACGATAATGGAGGTACAAAGAGAGTTTATTTCCAATATTAGGAAGAAACAATCATCTTTTTTGGCCATGTAATGAGAAGAGAACAACTGGAATATATTGTAACAACTGGAAAAATAGAGGGACGAAGAGATAGAAGGAAGCAAAGAGAAAAAATAACAAACAGCTTAGGAGAATGGCTTGGCAGAAGGTCAACAACAGAAATGATAAATAGCTGCCGAGATCGAAAGTTGGGGAGAGACATGATCACTTACGCCAGTAGGCCCGGTACTTGATGATGATAATGGAGGTGATGGGTAGCAGAAGAAAGTGGGAACAAGATATCAGAAACGAGCTGTGATTGACACTTGCAGATTTGAGCATGTTTTTTTTTGTACATGCATATCGCGCCCTTGTAGAATGCTACTCCTATTTTTTCAACGTAGCTTTCTATTTCCAACCAGATTGTTGCAGTTTCAGGACTCTATTCTCATTGACAGCCGTTGTAATCACATGACTCTATTCTCATTGATAGCCGTTGTAATCACATGACTCTAATCTCATTGATAGCAATTGTAATCACATGACTCTATTCTCATTGATAGCCGTTGTAATCATAGGACTCTATCTTCATCGATAGCCGTTGTAATCACAGGACTCTATTCTCGTTGATAGCCGTTGTAATCACAGGACTCTATTCTCATTGATAGTCGTTGTAATCACATGACTCTATTCTCATTGATAGCCGTTGTAATCACATGACTCTATTCTCATTGATAGCCGTTGTAATCACATGACTCTATTCTCATTGATAGCAGTTGTAATCACATGACTCTATTCTCATTGATATCCATTGTAATCACATGACTATATCCTTATTGATAGCCGTTGTAATCACAGGACTATGTGCTCATTGATAGCCGTGAAATCACATGACTATGTCCTCATTGATAACCGTTGTAATCACATGACTATGTCCTCATTGATAGCCGTTGTTATCACATGACGATGTCCTCATTGACAGGCGTTATAATCACATGACTATGTCCTCATTGATAGCCGTTATAATCACATGAATATGTCCTCAGTGATAGCCGTATAATCACATGACTATGTCCTCATTGACAGCCGTTATAATCACATGACTATGTCCTCATTGACAGCCGTTATAATCACATGACTATGTCCTCATTGACAGCCGTTACAATCACATGACTATGTCCTCATTGATAGCCGTTGTAATCACCTGACTATGTCCTCATTGATAGACTTTATAATCAGATGACTATGTCCTCATTGATAGCTCTCCTGTTACCCAATAAATAATCTTTAAAGAACTTTCGAGAAGTTGTCAGCACGCATGACCACTATTTCTACAACTGGCACACCCGAGGTCAGGATTTTCCACCTTCCATTGCCACCAACACACGAAGTATATCCATCAGAGTTTTTTTTTTTTCAAAGCTTCAGACATCTATATATGCCATCAACTCAGGCCGCAGTGATCGGGTTTACAATGTCATGCCAAGCATTGACATGAAGCCAGCCATATAAAATCGCAATTTTCAAGTGTTTTAGAAAACCAAGGGAGGGCAGTGTTCCTATATTAGAAATTGTTGCAGTGTAGGATCCACTATGCTCGTCACTGATACCGTCTCCTACTTTATCTCGTAAACTACAGCCTAACTTCTTGTCACGCATCAAGAATAAGATAACGTATCTTCTCCACCCCCACTCTTTCCCATTTGCTTTTCAGGGGTCAAGGCAAAGATATGATAATCATCATCATCATCATTGAGTGCCTTCTCCGCTACGAAGGTTGGCAACCATGGATCGCCATTCTACTTTGTTTCTTGCTTTGATGGTGCAGGCTGTTATAGATTGACTTGTCCATCTTTTGATGTTACTCGTCCATGTTAGTCTTAGTCTGCCTCTGCCTCTTTTACCTTGTATTTTCCTTTCCAATGATAATAAATGATAATAAACGCATGAAAATGTGCGGCTGTCGTAAAGCGGAATGTGAAGGAGAGATGAAACAAAAATAGAAAAAAAAATGGTATGGTAGAAGTTTTACGTAATTAATGGACGACACACATTTGAAGGACAGTGGTGTGTGTGTTGTTTGTTTGTTCCTGCTGAAGGCCTATTCAGCCGAAACGTCGTTCAAATTTGTGTCGTCCATTAATCACGTAAAGCTTTAACCATACTATCTTTTATTTTTCTTCATTTCTCCCTGCCTTTCAGCGTCTAGGGAGCCGCGATAGCTCAGTGGTTAGTGAACTGGACTACAAAGGACAAGGGGTAGGGTTCGAACCCAACCGACGGCTTCCGGGTTCACCCAGCCTTAAATGGGTACCGGATTTTTTTCTGGGAAAGTAAAGCAGCACGGGCGTAATACCGACCACATTACCCCAAAAATCATGTGCTGAAGGTCTGTAAAATATAGGGTCACTAACACCATATTTTTTCCCTATACGCCACTTGGCGTGACGGGGGTACTTTACTTACTTTGCTACTTTACTTTACTTTTTACTTACTTTTTCAGCGTCTAGGGGATATATAAGTTTGCAGTCTTTTGCTCCTCTGTTGACCTCTCTGCTGTTTAGTGTCACTAAATTTTACAAATCCATCTGTTTTCGTGGGCGGCCCTTTAATCTACTATTTTTGTAGCGTCTGTTGATAACTCGCGGCACATTTACTCGTTTCCGCCTGATCACGTGGTCAAAAAATATTATCTGATGCAGGTTTATTTACTTAAAGGAGACGCTGTAGCTAACTTTCAAAACCATTCATTCTTTATTTCTGATCTGATCTCTTAGACTGCTTCCTGTAATGCATCTAAAGCATCTCACTTCGGTAGTGGTTATGTTTAACGCATTTTACTTCGGTAGTGGCTATGTTTAACGCATTTCACTTCGGTAATGGTTATGTTTTGCGCATTTCATTTCAGTACTGGTTATGTTTAACGTATTTCACTTCGGTACTGTTATGTTTAACGTATTTCACTTCGGTACTGTTATGTTTAACGTATTTCACTTCGGTACTGTTATGTTTAACGTATTTCACTTCGGTACTGTTATGTTTAACGTATTTCACTTCGGTACTGTTATGTTTAACGTATTTCACTTCGGTACTGTTATGTTTAACGTATTTCACTTCGGTACTGTTATGTTTAACGTATTTAACTTCGGTGGTGGTTGTGTTTAGCGCATTTCATTTTGGCAGTGGTTATGTTTAGCGCATTACAGTTCGGTACTGTTTATGGTTAGTGCGTTTCGGTTCGGTGATGGTTATATTTTCGGAGAATCTATCGTCGTCGAAGGTTAGCATTGATAACGCGAAGGTGATATGAAGATATCAAGAAGCGGAAACAGAAATTTATTTTAATAAAGGTTGTGTCGGGTTTATGTAATACAACATATTTTAGAAAAAAATGCGTATCTCTTAGTCGTAACATATGTTAGTATGTTTATACAGCCTTCGCGACAGCGGAATTGTAAAGATCTTGTCTTAGTACATACAAATGTAAATATATAGCGTTTTCATTAACAGAGGTAACGATTTAGTCTTAGCGTTTACATATTAATGATCCCTTTCATCGTCTACAGGAGTAAAGATTTAGCTATATAATCTACAAATATAACGACTGAGCTCTAACATCAACAAATGTAAACATCTACATTTAGCGTCCACATGTGTAAAATTTAACATCTACAGGTGCATATGTCTAGCCCTAAAGTGTCCATACTTGAAGATGCAATGATAATCACATAGAAACTAAACTGAAAGTGGCCAACGACTCATAACTGACTGCACACACTCAAGGTCAACGGCAGCAGCTCCTCAAACTATATGGGTTGAAAAGCGCAGATGTCACAGCCTGCAATGACGTCACAGTGCTGCTACTCCCACTTAATGTTTCTTTTCCTGTGGCTCACGATTACGAGAAATAGTTTTCTTGCAAACTCAGAAAATAGAGGACACCGCCCACAATTTGGAATTGAAAAATGGCAATGGACAAAGAGATTAATTCTAATATCTTCATTTTATTATTATTTTTTAGTAATTGCGAATATATTTTTGAGGGCTATCTCTTTTTTTTTTTTTGTTTAAAATGATTAATATCGGCTCTCTTTATTGAAAATCCACATCGGACCTCGAAGTTCATATTCTCTGGGAATTATCTTTTAAACTATGAGGTTGTTAGAAAACAGCAGCAGTAGCAGCAACAACACAAGCCAAAGTAGATGATTTTTTCTACGAAATGTTGTGAAGCATAGGATCTTGTTTTTCCTTCCCAAATCTGGCTGTTAGATTAATCACGGTGAACAAGTAGCATTTAAAAAATCACCCCCCTCCCCGCCTCCTTGAGATACCATGTCGTTGTGATATGAATTAATCTGAAGCATGACATTTATTTTAAGCCGTGATTTCGTAGTTTAATTAGACAATTTCAGTACCGATTGTTTTCGCAATTTGAGGCGTGATTAAAGGAAAAAAAAACTCCAATGACATTTTACAATTTTAAATATGATGATTTGATTTGAATCGGGCTTTTAAAAAATTAAGATCATAATTTTAAGCTGAAAGAAATAACATGAGGCAAATGCTAAACAGATAATGTTTTATTTTTTTAATCTGGAGTATTCTTTTTCTAAATGTCATGTTTTCTGTGTTAATTTTAAACATGTTTTAACATGTCTGTTTAAACATTATTTAGTGTGTTTTTTTACGTAGTCTCTTTAAATAACAACTTTTTTTTTTAAATTTCAAGAAACAACTCATCGTGTGTCATGAGTTATCCCTCCATCAATAAAAGTAGGACAAAGAGGCAGGTTCATATGATCATAATACTTGAACGCTGAAGAAGATGAAATTAAGGGCATTCATTGTTGATTTTATGAATTACTTTTTTTAAACTGTGAGACATGACTGTTTATTTGAGAGAATATTTAAGAGAAAAAAATACCAGACAGCTTAAGAAGAGAATGGCTTGGCAGAAGGTCAACAACAGAAATGATAAAGAACTGTCGAGATTGAAAATTGTGGAGAGACATGATCACCTACGCCAGTAGGACTGGTACTTGATGATGATGATGATGATGATGACTATTTATTTGAGAGAATAACGATTTAATATGAGACAAGACTATTTATTTGAGAATAACGATTTAATGTGAGACAAGACTATTTATTTGAGAGAATAACGATTTAATGTGAGACAAAACTATTTATTTGAGAGAATAACGATTTAATGTGAGACATGACTATTTATTTGAGAATAAAGATTTAATGTGAGAGATGACTATTTATTTGAGAGAATAACGATTTAATGTGAGACAATACTATTTATTTGAGAGAATAGCGATTTAATGTGAGACAAGACTATTTATTTGAGATAATAACGATTTAATGTGAGACATGACTATTTATTAGAGAGAATAACGATCTAATGTAGGACATGACTATTTATTTGAGAGAATAACGATGTAATGTGAGACATGACTATTTATTAGAGAATAAAGATTTAATGACCCAAAACCCACAAGTGGATATCAAAATTGAAGGAATAGACCTTGAGACAGTTCAGAACTATAACTACCTTGGACATACTATAACCAGTGATGGAAAATGTACAACTGAAATAAACAAAAGAATAGGAATGGCAAAAAGTAATTTTAATGTCATGAAGGACATACTAACATCAAAACAAATAACACCAGAGCTAAAACTAAGAATAGCAAAATGTTACATCTTCTCAATATTCCTATATGGTGCTGAAACATGGACATTAGACAAGAAAACAGAACAGAGAATTGAAGCCTTTGAAATGTGGATATATAGAAGAATAGGTAGAATTGGATGGAAGGAAAAGAAAACAAATGACAAAGTCTTAAAACAACTAAAAATGAAAAGAGAACTTCTGAACACAATTAGAACAAGACAAATGCGATTCTTAGGCCATGTTAAAAGACACAACAGCCTACTGAAAGTGATCCTGGAGGGGAAAATACAAGGTAAAAGAGGCAGAGGCAGACCAAGATTAACATGGACGAGTAACATCAAAAGATGGACAAATCAACCGATGACAACCTGCACCATCAAAGCAAGAGATAGAGCAAAATGGCGCTCCATGGTAGCCAACCTTCGTTGCGGAGACGGCACTCAATGATGATGATGTAGGACATGACTATTTATTTGAGAGAATAACGATCTAATGTAGGACATGACTATTTATTTGAGAGAATAACGATTTAATGTGAGACATGACTATTTATTTGAGAATAACGATTTAATGTGAGACATGACTATTTATTTGAGAGAATAACGATTTAATGTGAGACAAGACTATTTATTTGAGAGAATAGCGATTTAATGTGAGACAAGACTATTTATTTGAGATAATAACGATTTAATGTGAGACATGACTATTTATTAGAGAGAATAACTATCTAATGTAGGACATGACTATTTATTTGAGAGAATAACGATTTAATGTGAGACATGACTATTTATTAGAGAATAAAGATTTAATGTAGGACATGACTATTTATTTGAGAGAATAACGATCTAATGTAGGACATGACTATTTATTTGAGAGAATAACGATCTAATGTAGGACAAGACTATTTATTTGAGAGAATAACGATTTAATGTGAGACATGACTATTTATTTGAGAGAATAACGATCTAATGTAGGACATGACTATTTATTTGAGAGAATAACGATTTAATGTGAGACATGACTATTTATTTGAGAATAACGATTTAATGTGAGACATGACTATTTATTTGAGAGAATAACGATTTAATGTGAGACAAGACTATTTATTTGAGAGAATAACGATTAAATGTTAGACATGACTATTTATTTGAGAGAATAACGATCTAATGTAGAACATGACTATTTATTTGAGAGAATAACGATTTAATGTGAGACAAGACTATTTATTTGAGAGAATAACGATTTAATGTGAGAAATGACTATTTATTTGAGAGAATAACGATTTAATGTGATACATGACTATTTAAAAGTAAAGGTAAAGTACGAGACTTGACAAGGCTTCATATCACACGAGTTTTAACCCATATATGCTCGACCACCTATCCAGAAGTATCCGGAGACTTCAAACATTGAAACTCACGATGCGAGGCGGCATTCCTCACCTTCCCAGAGTATTACCCTGGTACCCATATCTGCCAGCGGTTGGGTCGACTTCGTGGGTATGTTTTTCCAACCACGAGTACAACTCACACTACTGTTAGTGGGAATCGAACACGGGTTATCCAACGTCGGTAGCCCAGTCGGGTGGTTTTCCCTACTAGGCTACCGAGGCTCCCACAGGATTATTTATTTGAGCATAACTATTTAATGTGGACATGACTACATACATTGAAGCAGAATATTTAATGCCGGGCATGAGCTTGTACCCTAATCTACTTAGTCGCCTCTTACGACATGCGCGGCACTTGACAGGGGCTCTCTTGTGTTCTCCATTGACTGTGGTCAGGTCCATGGCAGCCATACCGACATTGATCTACAGCTGAATCTAAATTCTGAAGTAATTTGCGCAATTCTAAACTCACTTTATTGTTTACTTAAAGATGCATTTCAGTTTTTATTTTTTTGTTGTAAATTCCGAGATGTGCAGATTCCAGTATCTGCAGCAGTCAGTTCGTGCTAGTGTCGTGACATCTTGCACCCCACTGTTCTTCTTGCTCTCCTCTATCTCATCTACCTAGTAATCTCCATAAAGACGTTCTCTAGACCTTTATGATGTTTTAAATGATCAAAATATTTCATTTTTCTTGTTTTTTTTTTTTTTTTTTTAGCAAACATTAATTTGGAATATTCAGTTCTTTTATCTGGCCATAGTATTGTAAGTTAACAATTCAAAACAAACGAGGAAATTAGAGAAATCGCCAATCAACCACTAATATCTTCAGTAATAAAGAAAAGACGATGGTCATACGTTGGACATGTGATGAGAAGAGATAATAATCGAATAGCAAAGCAAGCCCTCATATGGGAAACAACAGGTAAAAGAAAAAGAGGAAGACCCAGGGAGACACTGAGAAGAACATTGATGAGAGAGGCAAGAGCAGCAGGAATCGGCTCCCTCAATGAGATAGAACTGCTTGCACAGAACAGAGACAGATGGCGAGATTTGATAAAATATCTTTAAAAGAAAACTGCTAGAACAAAAATTCATATAGGAGAAGGTGTATCTTGGTCTACGCCCTATGGGCCGGTTACGGCTCGAAAGGTCAATAGATAGTATTGTAAATATTCTTCTATAAATATTCTTCATTAACAATTATTCTGTATACATTCTTCTGTAAATAATCTTCTCCAAAACTGCATATGTATACATTCTTTTGTAAACATTCCTCTATAAATATTCTTCTGTATACACTCTTCTATAAATATTCCTCTCTAAATATTCTTCTGTATACAGTCTTCTGAGCCGCGATAGCTCAGTGGTTAGTGAACTGGACTACAAAGGACAAGAGGTAGGGTTAGATCCCAACCTACGGCTTCCGGTTCACCCAGCCTTTAATGGGTACCGGATTTTTTTTCTGGGAAAGTAAAGCGGCACGGGCGTAATACCAACCACATTACCTCAAAAATCATGTGCCGAAGGTCTGTAAAAATGTATGATCACTAACACCATATTCCCTATACGCCACTTGGCGTGACGGAGGTACTTTACTTACTTTGCTACTTTACTTTTTATAAATACAAGATAAGAGAGCTTCGTTGGATGAGTGGTTAGTGCGTTAGCTTCCTGAACAGAAGGGACTGATTTCAGTTCCTAGAAGTGATGTATTATCTTTTCTGACTGTCAAGGCTCCGGGTTTTACCCAGCATCTATAAATAGTTATCGAATATTTTTTCTTCGAATTGAATACGGGAAAGGCATGATAACAACTACATCACCCGGTCTCGGAAAAAAATTTAATGCAGTCACTAATGTAAGATAAGATAACTCCAATCCCCTCAAACACTTGATTCCCACCAAGGGAACATACTCTCTCTCCCTCTCCCATAACTCCTAAATTGTTTTTGAACTCTCTTAAAAGTTTGCGATATTCAAACTCAGATATTTCCTACGATAATGTGAATGTTTTTTACTTGTTTTGTTATGTATTGCGCAATCCCTCCTGTAATTAAAAAAAAAAGGTTTTGTTTCGTTAAACAAATAATATTTTAATAAATTTTCACGTTTTTTTTTCTCTCTTATTTTTTTGGGTATTTCGTTGTTGTTTCAACTATAAACAAAATAATGTAAACGTTTGTTCCTGTTTTAGACAAACCTTAGCGTTGGCGTGAGCTTTGAGATAAATCCACCTCCACATCGCTGACATTGAATTCTCAAATGAATTTGAGGTGGGAGGGGAGGGGGGGGGAATTGATAGTGTGGAAAGCCAAAATAAAGAAGCATGGAAGTAAACAGAAACACCCAAATGGCACACCTGAAAATGTTTATAAAAGGTACTGCAAATATAATAAAATGGGGTAAAATG
>JAVIAB010000160.1:30213620-30388620 GCA_032433765.1 Megaustenia siamemsis | reverse complement strand
TTTAATACACGTTATTATGTTGTGCATTATACCGGCTGTTTCACTCGCTATCGAAAACAACATTTTAAAAATGAATTTAAACACTAAACACTCGCTCTTCTAGAGTATATCAACACATTTTCAGCTATCTTGTGTGAACTCATACTTGCTGTACACTACCAGTCTTGACACTTCCGGTCAATATGGCGGATTGGCGACAGGAACCGTTGAGACAATGTCTGAAAAGTGCTTCTTGTTGCAGTTTCTTCATGCTCCAAGTCCGGCTTGCTGCCGGAGCTACCGAGTTTAGTGCTCTAAGCACACCGTGAGCTGTACTTTTCATCCGGATAATGTTTCGATATTCCGATTGCTTACGATGAATGATGATATCGTATGACGAAGGACAGTTCAGCTGCGCTCACTTTCAGTGCCGCTTAGTCTTATGTCTTTTGGCGTATGCTGAGCTTCTATGATGGGGACTGTAGCTGCCTTTCTTTGTTTGGATATTTGAAGAGATGTTAATTCGGGTGATTCAACTGGCACGGGCGGTTGAGCAATTTTGGATTTTCATTCATTTGCAGTGATGCCGGGGCCTTCGAATAATTATAACTATATCAGTCATGAGCAACAACCCTATTACGTAGTCACCCTCAGTAAAATGACAAAGCTCAAAGGAGAAACGTGTCAGTCAGGTTGCGTTATTGTGTGTTGTCGAAGCAATCCAGCACCACACATGCACACACACACACACAAAACATACAGATACACACTCACACACACACACATATATTTTACATTTTATTTAACATAATCCGTTGCCATCCTTCGCGGAGAGAGAGAGAGAGAGAGAGAGAGAGAGAGAGAGAGAGAGAGGGGCGAGCGACAAGTCTGGTTCAAACTTATATAAGAAGCATTGGAGTTGAAAGCATTGACACTACTTTATAGTTATACATAAAAACATTAATAGTTGCATTTTAATCTTTTCTTTCTTCTTTTTCTTTCTTTCTTTCTTTCTTTCTTTCTTTCTTTCTTTCTTTCTTTCTTTCTTTCTTCCTTTCTCTCTATCTTTTTTCTTTACTATTTCTTCCAATAATAGAAACAAGAAAAAGAGTTCTTAAATCTTATGTAGAGCCAGTCTTAACATATGGATATGAATCATGGACAACAGGATAACAGACAAGAAAATCACTGGAGTCTATAGAAATGCGATTTTGCAGAAGAATATTGAGAATACCATGGACAGCTAAGAAGAGTAATGAAAACGTTCTGAAAGAGACCAAAGCAAAAAGAGAGCTATTTTCCAATATTGGGAAGAAACAATCATCATTTTTTGGCCATGTAATGAGAAGAGAACAGCTGAAATATATTGTAATAAGTGGGAAAATTAATGGACGAAGAGATATAGGGAAACAAAGAGAAAAGATACCAGACAGCTTAGGAGAATGGCTTGGCAGAAGGTCAACAATAAAAATGATAAATAACTGTCGAGATCGAAAGTTGGGGAGAGACATGATCACCTACTCCAGCAGGCATGTTACTTGATGATGATGATTTCTTCATTCTTCAAACAGTTCGATCAGTACTCTTTCTTTAAAATAACACAATTTTTTAACAAAAAAGTGTAAATTGTCTGTTCTTTTACATTTAAACGTTTCCTGCCAGGTAGTTTTTTGGAAATGTGTTTATGTAAGACCAATCTCTATTGAACGAGGTTGTTAGTAGTAATCAGATTGAAGAATCATTTAACCAGTTAGACAGTTGAGTTTTATTACCGAGAGTTTGCCTCATTAGCAATAATGTTATGTAATGTGTTTCTTCTTTTTTAAAATTACTTATCAAAGATGATTAATTTCTTCCCTGTTCATAGAGCAAGAATATATTACTACTTTAGTTTGTATTCACAGATAATGTTCACATTAATTCCTTCTTTTGTGCACGTCCCCGAAGATAGATAATTTTTGTGTCGTTGTTCATAGATCAGATATAATTTCTTTATGTCACAAATCAGATATAATTTCTTTCTGTCACAGATCAGATATAGTTTTTTTTCTGTCACAGATAAGATATAATTTCTTTCTGTCACAGATCAGATATAATTTCTTTATGTCATCGATCAGACATAATTTCTTTATGTCATAGATCAGATATAATTTCTTTATGTCATAGATCAGATATAATTTCTTTATGTCATAGTTCAGATATAATTTCTTTCTGTCACAGATCAGATATAATTTCTTTCTGTCACAGATCAGATATAATTTCTTTCTGTCACAGATCAGGTATAATTTCTTTATGTCATAGTTCAGATATAATTTCTTTCTGTCACAGATCAGAAATAATTTCTTTATGTCATAGATCATATATAATTTATTTCTGTCACAGATCAGATATAATTTCTTTATGTCACAGATCAGATATAATTTCTTTATGTCATAGATCAGATATAATTTCTTTCTGTCACAGATCAGATATAATTTCTTTTTGCCACAGATCAGATATAGTTTTTTTTTCTGTAACAGATCAGATATAATTTCTTTTTGCCACAGATCAGATATAGTTTATTTTCTGTCACATATCAGATATAGTTTTTTTTCTGTCACAGATCAGATATAGTTTTTTTTCTGTCACAGATCAGATATAGTTTTTTTTCTGTCACAGATCAGATATAGTTTTTTTTCTGTCACAGATCAGACATAATTTCTTTCAGTCACAGATTAGATATAACTTATTTCAGTCACAGATTAGATATAATTTCTTTCTGTCGCAGATTAGATATAATTTCTTTCTGTCACAGATTAGACATAATTTCTTTCTGTCACAGATTAGACATAATTTCTTTCTGTCACAGATCAGACATAACTTCTGTCTATCACAGATCAACCATATTTTCTTTCTGTCATAGACCATACATAATTTCTTTATGTTAACTGTTTTCTTGTCACGGATCAAATATATTGTTTTCCATTTCCACAGATCCCTATTTGTGGATCCCAGTGCAGCCTGCGAGCTTACCATCATCAACGATAACTGTCGCCAAGTTTACCACACACTTTCAACATCCGGAAGTTCCATATCATTACCTCGTCATAAGGTCTGCCATTTTGAGCTTCAACAGAGGTCGTCAAAAGCGGAAGCTGCGTTCCAAACATGAAAACATAGTAAACGTCAAAGTATATCTGCTTAACCAATCAGATGGAGTATCTGGAAGCGAAGCCACTCCCAATTTAATATACTCAAGTACTGTAAACACTCTCAAAGACGGTACCGTTGAAATAGACATAAAACCTGAATTACTGTCTCATATTGTCGAATCTGAGGACAGAGCCGTTAAATTTGGAATTAAAATTGAAGATACCGATGAAGACTTATCAGAGAAAGCTTCTAAAGAAACAACAAAAACATCTGCTAATAAAATACAACTTAGGATTTCTAAATTAAAATTTGCGGTATCCACTTTGGTAAAGGATATGAGGAAGTCTAGAACGAGACGTCATACTCACGATAGGTGTACCGAAAATATGTGCTGCAGACACAGCATAGACATTGATTTTGAAGACATTGGGTGGAGCGACTGGGTGTTAAGCCCGCGAGGATACACAGCCTACTATTGTAAAGGGAAATGTTCGGACTCATATAGAATGGCTAGCAGTTTCACTGGTATTAAGAATCTTCTGCATGAAAGAATGCCTGAAATTGTTCCAAAACCCGTCTGCGCACCAACAAGCTACAACGCGTTGGAGATGATTATTTTTGATGGAGAAGTAAAAGATGTGTCGTACCCCGGGATGGTGGTTACTGGATGTAGGTGTTACTGATGTTGTTATGTTATAGATCATCTGGAAGTTGCTGAATGTTGGTTTTTTTTTTTTTTTTTTTTTTTTTTTATTAAGCAAACAGGGTACATAGGGGTTCCGTAAGTTCGTGGACAAATGGCTATTTCAAAACTATGAAAGAAATGCAGTCCAGAAAGTTCGTGGACAAATGAGTAATTAAAAAGTATGAAAGAAATGCAGTCCAGAAAGTTCGTGGACAAATGGGTAATTAAAAAGTATGAAAGAAATGCAGTCCAGAAAGTTCGTGGACAAATGGGTAATTAAAAAGTATGAAAGAAATGCAGTCCAGAAAGTTCGTGGACAAATGGGTAATTAAAAAGTATGAAAGAAATGCAGTCCAGAAAATTCGTCGTAATTCTAAATTATGAATGAACAGGGAACCAGCGGTGGACTGTAACATTAACTCTTACAAAGTTTGGTGACAGCTTTACAACAGAAGAGCAAAACAAAATCTTGACGTTTCGGCTTATTCACGGCCTTTTCAGAAAACACAAACACAGAAACGGACAACGAAATGCATAATAACTAAACGAACGCTCTAGAGTAACCAGAACTAGTGGATGTAGAAAAGAAAGTGAACGAAACGTCATGATTTTGTTTCGTTGTTCTTTTGTAAAGCTGTCATCATAATTTGTAGCAGTGTTCGTTACACCCCACCGCTGTTTTCTTGCTACCAGCTTTACCGCAGCAATTATTTGCCTATTCCCTCTGAATGAACATGGTCTTCCTTTAAGTCCGTGGGCAAGTATGTAACGATTCCCTCCAAGGACTTAAGATGTATGGTGCGCATATTTTTCAATAACCAGGGCAATTTTAACGGCAAATTAAGTAGAGGGGAAAACATAAACACCACAGGAAACAACTTCTTGTTAATGTTTAGCAGGATTGTGTGCATCTGAGATTGTGTTATTTAATTATTGTGGGTGTGTTTTTATGAGATTTTACAATCCACCTATTTTATAAATAGGGAGCCGCGATAGCTCAGTGGTTAGTGAACTGGACTACAAAGGACAAGAGGTAGGGTTCGATCCCAACCGACGGCTTCCGGTTCACCCAGCCTTTAATGGGTACCGGATTTTTTTTTCTGGGAAAGCAAAGCGGCACGGGCGTAATACCGACCACATTACCCCGAAAATCATGTGCCGAGGGTCTGTAAAATTTAAGGTCACCAACACCATATTCCCTATACGCCACTTGGCGTGACGGGGGTACTTTACTTTACTTTTATTTTACAAATGTGAGAACGTGCTTAAAGTTTGAAGAAAAAGCAAGGGAGAGTTGCTGAGTTTGAAGAAAAAACAAGGGAGAGTTGCTGAGTTTGAAGAAAAAAACAAGGGAGAGTTGCTGAGTTTGAAGAAAAAACAAGGGAGAGTTGCTGAGTTTGAAGAAAAAACAAGGGAGAGTTGCTGAGTTTGAAGAAAAAAACAAGGGAGAGTTGCTGAGTTTGAAGACAGAACAAGGGAGAGTTGCTGTCAAGTAATTTCAGCTTCACATCCTGATGGTCTGATGTTTCTGGAGACCGTATTTATTGTTTGCATCGCTATTCCTAGTGCCAGAGATGAAGCAAATGCCGGAGAGAATGACAAAAGGGCTGTTTGATGAGAAATTTGTCAATAAAATGGTGTAACAAGGAATGAATGTGGCAAGAAAAGAATGCAAATAAAACTAAAATAATTAAAGAGGATGTTAAAATGAAGAAATGATTTGCTGGAGTAGCTAACTATTTATAGCTCTGTCTCTGATTTATGACAGTTAATTCAAAGCGAGCTGGCAGTGATATATGTATGTATTCAACCAATTTTGTAAATGTAATTTATGACTATTTATAATTATATGTCCTATGAGGCATTGTCTATGTGGCACCTTGTAAAATGTTGAGAAATTTTACAGCTCCCAATGTTGTGATAAAAGTGATAAATTATTTATTTCTGAACTATGGAGCGTGTGCGCGCATGAAACTGTGGATGTTGTAATAATTCCAGGCTGTGTATGTCAGCGCCTATTTGAAGAAACATGTGTCTGAGGCTTTGTTGATGTCATGATTAGTAATGTAATATAGACATTTCAAGTAAATTATGTTGTGAAATGTTGAAATATTAATTGCTTGTTTCTTCTTTTTTTCCACATATTTGTTTAATTATTTAAAGTTGTTGTTTTCAAGTTCAATGAAAATATTTCGTTATAGTCAATTAGTTAGTCATATAATTAGGCAGAAGGTTAGTCTGAGATGCAAAATGGCTCAGGCAAAAGCAGCTTTCCAAAAAATGAGGAAGATACTATGCAATCCATTTTTGACAATAGAAACAAGAAAAAGAGTTCTTAAATGTAGAGTCAGTCTTAACATATGGATGTGAATCATGGACAATAGGACAACAGACAAGAAAATCACTGCAGTCTATAGAAATGCGGTTTTACAGAAGAATGTTGAGAATACCAAGGACAGCCAAGAAGAGTAATGAAAATGTTCTGAAAGAGGTCAAAGCAAAAATAGAGCTAATTTCTAATATTAGGAAGAAACAATCATAATTTTTTGGCCATGTAATGAGAAGAGAACAACTGGAATATATTGTAACAACTGGGAAAATTGAGGGACGAAGAGATAGAGGGAAGCAAAGAGAAAATATAACAGACAGCTTAAGAAAATGGCTTGGCAGAAGGTCAACTACAGAAATGATAAATAGCCGTTGAGATCGAAAGTTGTGGTGAGACGTGATCACTTACGCTAGTAGGCCATGTACTTGATGATGATGATGATGATGATAATTAGTCGACAGATCATCAGAATTTTTTTCCATGTATAGTTACTAATATTCACCAATTATGTGTTGGTTTATGTGTCTTTAGCTTCTGCTATACAGTTCTTGCATGACTTCACCTTTTTTGCCTGATGTCTTGATAGTCAAGTTAAAGTTGTAAGGCAGAACAGCTTTAATAATTTATCCGTCCTTCATCTCTGAAAGCATTTAGAATGTCATTTCGGCCTATTGCGCGTTTTCTCTCCCAACAGTCATGCTAAGGTTGTCTGCTGGTTACGTTCCTCTTACGCCCGAAAGTGAGGCACAACATGAAACATATTTGTATCGTCCTTGACCTCTTCAAACCTTGACCTCATCATAGACTTCAACCATTACCACCATGTCTAATCATTCAATTTTCAATTTCAAGATAGTCAGTGAGTTGTAACAACTACTACTCCCTCAAGACAGTCAGTGAGTTGTAACAACCACTACTCCCTCAAGATAGTTAGTGAGTTGTAACAACCACTACTCGCTCAAGATAGTCAGTGAGTTGTAACAACCACTACTCCCTCAAGATAGTCAGTGAGTTGTAACAACCACTACTCCCTCAAGATAGTCAGTGAGTTGTAACAACCACTACTCCCTCAAGATAGTCAGTGAGTTGTAACAACCACTACTCGCTCAAGATAGTCAGTGAGTTGTAACAACCACTACTCCCTCAAGATAGTCAGTGAGTTGTAACAACCACTACTCCCTCAAGATAGTCAGTGAGTTGTAACAACCACTACTCCCTCAAGATACTCAGTGAGTTGTAACAACCACTACTCCCTCAAGATAGTTAGTGAGTTGTAACAACCACTACTCCCTCAAGATAGTTAGTGAGTTGTAACAACCACTACTCCCTCAAGATACTCAGTGAGTTGTAACAACCACTACTCCCTCAAGATAGTCAGGGAAGATAGTCAGTGTGTTGTTCCTGTTACGACTACTCCCTCAAGATAGTCAGTGAGTTGTTTCTGTTACGACTACTCCCTCAAGATAGTCAGTGTGTTGTTCCTGTTACGACTACTCCCTCAAGATAGTCAGTGAGTTGTTTCTGTTACGACTACTCCCTCAAGATAGTCAGTGAGTTATTTCTGTTACGACTACTCCCTCAAGATAGTCAGTGAGTTATTTCTGTTACGACTACTCCCTCAAGATAGTCAGTGAGTTATTTCTGTTACGACTACTCCCTCAAGATAGTCAGTGAGTTATTTCTGTTACGACTACTCCCTCAAGATAGTCAGTGAGTTATTTCTGTTACGACTACTCCCTCAAGATAGTTAGTGAGTTATTTCTGTTACGACTACTCCCTCAAGATAGTTAGTGAGTTATTTCTGTTACGACTACTCCCTCAAGATAGTCAGTGAGTTATTTCTGTTACGACTACTCCATTTGAACAATCTTTACCGGATATTCCCATTACTGGGGTCTGCCGGGAGGAATTGAGTTTTTTTTTCACCCTCGATAGTAAAAAAACAAAAAATTTTTGATCCGAGCTAAATTCGAATCCGCGTTCTCCTTGTTTGGAGGCCGATAAGATGATTGATTCTATCTTACTTATGCACTTTGGTGTGTGCCATTTGTAGACTAACCTTCTGCCTTTTTTCATAGTCAAATACGTTTAATTAGCCATACAATACATGGACATTAGACAAGAAAACAGAACAGAAAATTGAAGCCTTTGAAATGTGGATTTATAGAAGAATAGGTAGAATTGGATGGAAAGAAAAGAAAACAAACGATGAAGTTTTAAAACAACTAAAAATGAAGAAAGAACTACTAAACACAATTAGAACAGGACAAATGCAATTTTGGGGCATGTTAAAAGACACAACAGCCTAATGAAAATAATATTGGAAGGGAAAATACAAGCTAAAAGAGGCAGAGGCAGACCAACACTAACGTGAACGAGTAACATCAAAAGATGGACAAGTCAACCTATGACAATCTGCACCATCAAAGCAAGAGACAGAGTGGAATGGCTCTCCCTGGTAGCCAACCTTCGATGCGGAGACGGCACTCAATGATGATGATGAGTCATACAATAAAGGTTCTAATTTCCACAGACACTGTCCTGTTCCAATTTTCAATGTGGACGCCATTTTCTTGTAGATTTGCTACCAAGGAATAGATCTTTGAACTTTGAGTAATCTAGTTAAGTTGCTGTGAACTCCTGCAGGTCCTCTCTTTGACTATCCCTTTTCTTTATATTTATTATCCCATTTTAAGGTTATTTTACTTCAATCTCTTACAATTTTGTCTCCTCGTCAGTTATTAAAATGAAAAATCAAGGGCGTACCTTATTTTGATCGCCTCATTCCTCTTTTTAGTCACCCAACTCACTCTTGAAACAGCTTCTTCCTTTTTGTAGTACACTTTATCTGACTAGAGGTGGAGATACATCCATTTACTACATTGAAGATATAACCAAATCTGCAAATGCATCGATCAATTTAGCTCACGAGGTCGCTCCGTGCATGTCCAACTCGACTGCACAAGCAACGATTCCAAAACTCCTTAGTCGTCTCTTACAACATGCGTGGCAGGCAGCAATGCCTCTTATATTATTCCCCTCACTGTGTGGGTCCCGGTAGCCACACTGATGTTTCATAGCCAGAATACAGGCAAATTATAACTTAGAGTTCTTAAATGTTATGTAGAGCCAGTCTTTACATATGGATGTGAATCATGTACAATAGGACAACAGACAAGAAAATCACTGCAGTCTGTAGAAATATGGTTTTACAGAAGAATATTGAGAATACCATGGACAGCTAAGAAGAGTAATGAAAACGTTCTGAAAGAGGCCAAAGCAAAAAGAGAGTTAATTTCCAATATTAGGAAGAAACAATCATCATTTTTTGGCCATGTAATGAGAGGAGAACAACTGGAATGTATTGTAACAACTGGAAAAATTGACGGACGGAGAGATAGAGGGAAGCAAAGAGAAAAAATACCAGACAGCTTAAGAGAATGACTTGGCAGACGTTCAACAACAGAAATGATAAATAACTGTCGAGATCGAAAGTTGTGGTGAGACATGATCACCTACGCCAGCAGGTCCGGTACTTGATGATGATGATGATGATGATAACTAAGAGTTAAAGAGGGTACCAAATTGGATAAAGATCGCTTCTTCTTACCGTTCACCGGTTACGTGGACATGCATGTTGTGGTAGTATCGGCTTAGTTCCTCCAGATTCATATCTCTAGACTGGTAACTACTGTTAAATATTTTATGATACAGAGTTTAGATATTTTCATCATTATCACACACAGATTACAATACCACGAACAAATAATGTCTTGACGCGATCATGTGCCATACCGGTTGGCGTAGGCGATCATGTCCTTCCACAATCTTCTATCTACATTGCATCTTTTCAGTTCTGTTGTTGACTGTTTCCCATGCCATGACACCAAGCTACCCAGTATTTTCTCTTTTTGTCGTCCGTCATCTCCCTTTCCTTTTATTTTGCCAGTTGTAACCAAGTATTTCAACTTTCCTCTTCTCATGATGTGCCCGAAAAATGTTGATTTTATTTCTGATGTTTTTTTTTAAGAACTCCCTTTTCTTGCTGGCCTCTTTGAGAATTGTCTCATTGGTCTTTTTAACGTGATACACGTAGTTAATAATCACTGAATATGAAACTTTGCTTACACAAGTTAAACGATCGTCGGTTGTACAAGTGAAGTTACTAGTGGAGAACATCTGCAATCACAAGTTCTAATTCCAAAAAATGTTCTTTGTCTGGTTGCGCTCAAATGGTTATCACCGCTGTTTTTTGAGGCATCTCCTAATACATATTTTCTGTGACATTTCTAATTCTATCTTTCATTTTATCTCAATATTACAACTCGTCTTTCTTTACACTTGCTATTTTATATCTTTGTCTTGACTTATTCTATGTTATTCATAATCTACTTACTATTGTTCTCTGGAGCACAGAACTTCTAAATCTAACTTGAAACACTTCTCAACTAAACTATGTCTGGTCTAACTTGATGTTCACTGGGTGATTCTCTATCTCTTGCTAAATTATATCTATGTTGATCTTGTTCTCTATATCGATGTTTCTAGCTCTTGACGTCCCCCCCACCCCCTTTCTGTCTTTTTGGATGTTTCTTGATGATCTTGATGTTCCTGATGTCTCTGGATGATCCTTCTAATTCTTCGGATGCATGAGGTTAAATACCTCTGCCTCATTTGCATAATTTATTGGCCTAGTCACTGTCTAGTGATCTCTCAGCCAATGGTTGAATGAGAAGTTCAAATCTAGATGACTCGTGTCAAAATTTTGCAAAACAAAGCTCAAAATTGACATTTTCATTAATATCTGACTTTAAAAGATAATGTTAACATGAACCCTAAGAGTGACATCTCTCTCTCATAAACTTAACCTGCCCCCGAGTTTGTTCATTAACCTATTTCCGGACATGTGACAAAGCCAATTCAAGTTTACATCTATTCCCTCACCTTTGCAATAAGAGGCTAACATTTTACATTCCCAAAACTTGCTAATGTTATTTCTGTGACTCTTTTATATTTGTACCGTTACTGCTATTACCTACGTAATTTATGTGTGACTACCAAGCTGTCCTATCTATAAAGGATATCAAAAGCAAGAGGAGCTTTAGTTGCACTGGGAAACATATGGAAGTCCAAAGAAATTAGGTAAAATACTAAAATAAAAATGTTCAACTCCAATGTTAAGTCAGTCCTATTATATAGCTGTAAAACATGGAGAACAACAAAATTGACAATCAGGAAGATACAGACTTTCATAATGGATGCTTACGCAGAATAAAAGGATGGAAATGGCAGGACAAAATCACTAACATAGAATTATGGAAATGTACCAGTCAAATAGCAGTGGATAAAGAGATACAGCGAAGACGATGGCGCTGGATAGGAAACACACTGCGGAAGCCAACTGGGAGTATTACACAACAGTCCCTTTTTTGAAATCCCCAGGGGAAAAGACAAAGAGGAAGACCAAAGAATTCTTGAAGAAGACAGATAGAAGCAGAGATGAAGATGATGGGGAACACATGGAATGATCTTAAAAGAATGGCAAGAAACAGAACGACTTGGAAAGTGTTTGTTGAAGACCTATGCTCCACAGGGAGCTGAAAGGTAGAAGAAGACTAAAGTATCCGACCCAAGCTATATCTATCTCCCATTGTGGTCTATTCTAACCTAGTCGATATACTATTACCCATGTGTTGTGCCTATAGTTTAAGTTAAAGCCCCGATATTTGCTCCTCTTGGTCCGACACACCCACTTCCGACATGAGTAGATTTGCTTGACAATTTTGCCTGGACAGCGGCCAATTTTTTCCCGCTCTTTTCGAATTTAAATTCTTCTTCTTCTTCTACCTTTCAGCTCTCTGTGGAGCATAGGTCTTCAACAAACACTTTCAGCCTCCTGTGGAGCATAGGTCATCAACAAACACTTTCCAAATCGTTCTGTTTCTTGCCATTCTTTTAAGATCATTCCATGTGTTCCCCATCATCTGCATCTCTGCTTCTATCTGTCTTCTCCAAGAATGTCAATTGCCGTGGGCTATTTAACGTGCGCAAGTGCGCATAGAACCTCCTGTTTTTCGCTTTCCCACTTCACGCCCCAGAGATTAGGGAAGATAAAGTTACGAAGACCACGTAGTCAGAGTGAATCATTTTCACCTATTTGTGACACGCGATTCGACCCAGGAACATCTGAAGGTGGATTCTTACCTCTAGATCACCCAGTGTCCCATTTTGTAATTATGAAACTGGTGGAATTCATCCTAGCTTGTTGGAAAGATTTACGACATTTCGTATGTGCAGGTCCAATTATACAGCTCCTCAACAGACGAAAAGAATATTCTGGTAGCATCATCAAGTGTTGAAAACATTTAAAAGCAAAAGCAAGGTGTTATTTTTAACTTTCATCTTATTTGTAAAACTGAAAATCGTGTTTTTGTCTTGTCTTTTATGGTTTGCATGACTGTCATAGTTTTCTTGTCTGCTGTGGTTTTTATGTGGTATGGTTTTTATGTATGTAATAGATTTTCTTGTCTGCTATGGATTTCTTTTCTGTTCTGGTCTTCATGCCTTTTATGGTTTTTTTATGCCTGTTATGGTTTTCATGTCTGTTATGGTTTTTATGTCTGTTATGGTTTTTTATGTCTGTTATGGTTTTTTATGTCTGTTATGGTTTTCATGTCTGTTATGGTTTAACCACTCTGGCCAAGCGGATAAGAAACAGATAAAGGCAATCACGTACTCAAAAATGCAACAACCCAAACATGGTATGACTCAGGCCGAAAGGTACAGATACTATGGTCTGATGTAAAATAGCGACACAACACATTTACGCCTACTTAGCGTCATTTTAAATAAAACATAGAAAAAAGGATTATACGTTATTTAAACGCAGTAGAAGATGAAGCAAAAAAAATTAAGACGACATGTTTATGTGTTAAATTAGACCAGAAAACAGAACAGAAAATTGAAGCCTTTGAAATGTGGATTTATAGAAGAATAGGTAGAATTGGAAGGAAACAAAAGATAACCAACGATGAAGTTTTAAAACAACTGAAAATAAAAAGAGAACTACTAAATACAATTAAGACAAGACAAATGAAATTTTTGGGGCATGTTAAAAGACACAACAGCATACTAAAAGTAATATTGGAAGGGAAAATACAAGGTAAAAGAGGCAGAGGCAGACCAAGACTAACATGGACGAGTAACATCAAAAGATGGACAAGTCAATCTATGACAGCCTGCACCATCAAAGCAAGAAAGAGAGTAGAATGGCGATCCATGGTAGCCAACCTTCGTTGCGGAGAAGGCACTCAATGATGATGATGATGATGTTTATGTGGGCAACCAATGACATGATCCGGCCACGTGACAAGACATAACCACTAAATCATATTCCCGTGGCTATCAACAGATGCTCAGAAAACAACACGGAGAGGAAGTTATCAAAATAATAGAAAGATGGAACGTTCGAACCATGAGAAATTTGATGACAGATGGAACGTTAGAACCATGAGAAATTTGATGACAGATGGAACGTTAGAACCATGAGAAATTTGATGACAGATGGAACGTTAGAACCATGAGAAATTTGATGACAGATGGAACGTTAGAACCATGAGAAATTTGATGACAGATGAAGCGAACCATAGAGCGAAACACCGCAAACTATATTTTCTATGGATTTGTGCAAGTCTAAAGTGGGAAGAAAAACATGGACGGACAGAAAAAGGAAACGATGATGAAGAAGAAGAAAGTGCAGTGGAAGAGTAAGAAGAAGATTAAATGAAGAAATACGTCACTTTCATGGGAACATAAAAATAGTTTTTGACTTCTTCTTCTCCTTTCTTCTCCTTTCTTCTTCTTTCCTCCTCATTTGCCTTTCAGCGTCGAAGGGAGATGAAATTTGCGGTCTTTTGCTCCTCCGCTCGCCTCCGCTACCGCTACGTCTCCCATTACTTCCAATATTCCATCGATCCATCTCTTTCGTGGTCGACCCGTTTCTGACAAAGTGCAGAAAAAAAAGTAGAAAGAAAATAAAATTTAAAGAAGGAACAAGAGCTATGGCGATGCTCCACGTGATTTATAGAAAATATGATTTTAGTGTCCTTATTGTTTGCTCATCGACACTGTTTTTTGGTCATGTGGTCGGCACTAGCGCCATATTTCCTCCAGAAAATATCTTCGGCAATTATTAAGTGTGAACCTGGTCTGTCAAAAGAATAAACCTGACCACCCGTCATCAGTAGACACCACAGTTTCACACCTTCTTATCGACCAACTGTAGATGCAACCTCACAAGCGAGAAAGTAACGGGATCTGATTACGGAAGTCGCATGATCAGTCAGAAAGTCCTCTAAAATTGTAAGATAACATCGGATTAAAGGCGTCTGATTTGAGAAACAGACAAGAAAATTGAAACGAGTGATTTCTGAAGTCGTAGTTATGCGTGCAATAAGGATACCTTTCCGCCGTGAAATTAAGTAAAGGTCATGCCTTAAGGCTTAACGGAAATATTGTGGTTGTGCTCATATCTGTCAATGACGAACGGTTTAATTTATTAATGAGTTCATTGGGTTGCATGTTCTTTGCAGAACGTTGCTCTCACCACAGCCCGTCAGAAAGAATTTGTTTCCATCAATATCTCCCACAGAACGTTGCACTCACCACAGCCCGTCAGAAAGAATTTGTTTCCAGCAAGATATCTCACAGAACGTTGCACTCACCACAGCCCGTCAGAAAGAATCTGTTTCCATCAATACCTCTCACAGAACGTTGCACTCACCACTGCCCGTCAGAAAGAATTTGTTTAAAGTAAGATCTCCTACAGAACGTTGCTCTCACCACAGCCCGTCAGAAAGAATTTGTCTCCAGCAAGATATCCCACAGAACGTTACACTCACCACTGCCCGTCAGAAAGAATTTGTCTCCAGCAAGATATCCCACAGAACGTTGCACTCACCACTGCCCGTCAGAAAGAATTTGTCTCCAGCAAGATATCCCACTGAACGTTGCTCTCACCACAGCCCGTCAGAAAGAATTTGTCTCCAGCAAGATATCCCACAGAACGTTGCACTCACCACAGCCCGTCAGAAAGAATTTGTCTCCAGCAAGATATCCCACAAAACGTTGCTCTCACCACAGCCCGTCAGAAAGAATTTGTCTCCAGCAAGATATCCCACAGAACGTTGCACTCACCACTGCCCGTCAGAAAGAATTTGTTTCCAGTAAGATCTCCTACAGAACGTTGCTCTCACCACTGTCTGTCTGAAGGAATCTGTCTCTAGTCAGATCTCACACTTATTTTGTTGTAATTTTCAATGTATGCCATGAAACCGTCTTTTTCTTGGTCTGCCCCTGATGCGTCGCCTGCCACGTACTAAGCTTGCCACTATTGTTCTTTCCATCACACTGTCTATTGACTTGGGGGTAGCATTTTAATTTTCTCTGTAAGATCTCTGTTTATAAGCCTGTTCTTTACAATATTTGGGTCTTTTAATATGGATTCATTGTTCTATTTTAATAATATGTATATGTTAAAAGACATGTTTTTGAAGATAATATTCCAATACTTACACATATAATTTGAAAGCGAGACACCTAATTGATGATGAGAACTTACGCACTTCTTTATTCAAAGATGTGAGATGTGACTAACACAGACATGCATACACAAAGATATGAGATTTGACTAGAGAGAGAGAGAGAGAGATTCAGTGTCTTATGACTAAATGAATGAACATAAAGATTCACTCTTTCATTTTGCGTCCTGCCAGTGCACAGTGACACATCGTACAGGGTTAGCCTTAAGTCTCTTTTAAGGGTGAACTTCTCAGTTTCATTAAGGGATTTGCGCCAAGTATTATTATCTGTGCTGTCAATCTTCCTTTCAGAGTCTCTCTATGTTGACCTTTTTATCTTTTTCCTGTTCTTTCTAACGTTAATGATTGTTTTATGATTCTCTTGTTATATTTCTTCTGATCATCAGACCGATACATGCCACCTTTCACCTCTGGATGACATATTAAATGGCCAGTTCCATGGTTATTCCTCTTATTTTTATAAAATAAACATAAGATGGTATTTAGCAGCTATACTTGTTGAGAGACGAGACAAACTACCAACGTTTCGGCAAAAGCCTACATCGAGTACAAAATAACAGATATTAATACAAACACGTATAGTATTTATGGACCAGGAAAAAACGTTTGACCGTGTGGACAGGAACAAACTTTGGCAAACGTTAGAAACCTACGGTGTAGCAGGACAACTACTAGATAATATAATGGCATTGCATGAAAACAAAGTGCCATTAGAACATCGGAGGGTTTGTCAGAATGGTTTCAGGTTACAACAGGTGTAAGACAAAGGTGGGGTCATCTCACCACTCCTCTTCATCACATATATGGACAAAGGAAATCAGGAAACAACCAACAATAAGGAAAAGTCAAATAATAACTTAGAGATTGAAAACTCCAACATCAACGAGTTACTCTTCGCAGATGACCAATGCCTAATATATGAGGATGAAAACCTGCTACAACAGCATTTAACATCTCTAGATAAAAGTTGTACAAATTACAGTATGAAAATTAATACAGCAAAAACAAAGGCTATGAGAATAATCAAATTAAGACACCCATTAAACATTCAAAGATAAAGAAATAAAACAAGAAAAGGAATTCAAGTATTTGGGAACAATGTTTACAGAAGATGGAAAACTAGACGGAGAAATTGACATGAGAATACAAAAAGCAAATGCTGTCACATACCAGTTTTCACTATTGTTAAGACAACCAAACATTTCTATGCCAGCTAAACAACAACTGATAAATAGCATCTTCATACCAGCTTTGTGCTATGAAAGTCAAACATGGACCCTTTCTAAATCACATTTAAGAAAGATCAATACATGTGAGATGCGATGCTTGAGAAAAGTAACAAACAACACAAGAAGAGATAGAAAACCAAATGAAACCATAAGAAAAATGGTAGGAACAAAACAGTGCCAAGAGTATATAGAACAACAACTTAAATGGTATCGCCACCTGGTCAGAATGAATCCTTACCAATCACCATCAAAGGCGTTCTTCTCGAGAATGCATGGAAAAGACCAAGAGGAAGATACAGAAGAAGATGGATAGATGCAGTGACAAGGCATATAACAACAAAGGAAAATCACAAATTCAGACAGTTCGAGCAGCTCAAGAACGACAAATGATATAACCACACCTTTTCGGTACCAGTGAGAGAGAAAAGAAATAAAGAAGAAGAATGCAAACACGAAAGCCAGGTACTAATCTTAAAACACAAAATCATGGAAGAGTAACAGTGACTGTGACCTCTCCTATATGTGCACATTGAATTGATTCCATTCTATACAGATGTTTGCTTGCCACTATATAAATCATTGTCTATTTCTTTAAATAAAATAGCTTGGTAAAATACCTCATTATTTCTGTTACGTTTAATATTTCGTTAACCAATCATTTATAAAGTCTACCATTTTCTCTTAGATGTTAATACTTTTTTAGCCAAATGACGTTTATTGGTAGCCATTTTACATGTTTGTTCTGCTTATTTGCTTGTTGATGTGTTTAATTCAGAATTGATATTATAAAGTTATATCTACTCTTCTTGTAATGTTTGCAATCCTGTATTGTGTCTCCATTTATTACATTCAGTTACCCCCCGAGCCTCCTTTTTTCATTGTTCCTCAGCAGATGTGATCGTTGTTTCCTTTTTGCTATTGAAGTTTAAATTTGACATTAATATAACAATATTGACAGAAACAACGTGTCGGAATCTGTTTGTACTAATTGGCGCCTGTTTGTGTTTCATAAATGGTGTTAATTGTCTTATTATTGTGTGTACTTTGTAACAATTGTTTTCTGTCTCATCATCATAATTATGTGCTATACCGGTTGACGTAGGCAATCATGCCCTTCCACAATCTTCTATCTACAGTGCATCATATCAGTTCTGTTGTTGACTGGTTTCCATGCCATGACACCAAGCTATCCAGTATTTTCTCTCTTTGTCGTCTGCGATCTCTCTTTCCTTTTATTTTGCCAGTTGTAACCAAGTATTCCAACGTTTTTCCTCTCATGATGTGCCCTGTTTTCTGTCTCAGCATACATTTTTTTCGGTCTATGAAACTGTTGAAAGATGTGCAAACCTTGACTTGTGAAACATCAAACACAAAATAAAATGACACAAACCATAATAAGAGGATAATTTTTATATTCTAAAATCTCTTATAAATTCTCCATTAAAATGAACATTTATATTTTAAAAAATTAATAAATTGCGAGTTTCTAGTGAAGCGAGATCAAATAATGAATATTGAACGAACAATACATAAGTATTAGTACAATTCTTCTTATTATAAATGTGATTGATAAGGGACCTCTTTTGTGAACGTTCACCCGCTACATGGGCGTATGGATGCTTTGTGCCGTTAGTTTACGACACAGCCATAATATCTGCGTCTTTCGACCCGACACATCCGTCTTCGGCATAGATGAGTACATTTGCTTACCCATTGTTTGTCCGGACAGCTACCATTTTTTACCTACTCTTTTCGACTTTAACTGACAAGTGTTCTTTGACATGCGCGACTGCACACGGGGTCTCCTGTCTCTCGCAGGTTTCCAAGAGGGATAAACATCGAGTCGCACTACTCAGAGACCTGGGGAGGAAAAGACACGAAGAAACCACGGGTTCGATTTTTGACAAATTTCCACCTCCTATGGTGGGAACCGAACCCAGAACCTTCCTGTCCAGAGGTAAACATCTTACTTCTGAACCACCCAGTCCCCAATATAAACAACTAATATTATAGTGCTCGGACACATTATCTATTCTTTTTTAGTCTCTATCCTGATTATGCATAAAAATCCCTATACATCTCGATATCACTCGCGAGAATCTCACGTTTATGAGACAAATTTCTCAAAGAACAACTGTCCACAAATTTCAACTGTCCATACATTTCACCCGTCCACAAATTTCACCTGTCCACAAATTTCTCAACGATGAACTGTCCACAAATTTCACCTGTCCACAAATTTCACCTGCCCACAAATTTCACCTGTCCACAAATTTCACCTGTCCACAAATTTCACCTGTCCACAAATTTCACCTGTCCACAAATTTCACCTGCCCACAAATTTCACCTGTCCACAAATTTCACCTGCCCACAAATTTCACCTGCCCACAAATTTCACCTGTCCACAAATTTCACTTGTCCACAAATTTCTCAACGATGAACTGTCCACAAATTTCACCTGCCCACAAATTTTACCTGTCCACAAATTTCACCTATCCACAAATTTCACCTGCCCACAAATTTCACCTGCCCACAAATTTCACCTATCCACAAATTTCACCTGTTCACAAATTTCTCAACGATGAACTGTCCACAAATTTCACCTGCCCACAAATTTCACCTGTCCACAAATTTCACCTATCCACAAATTTCACCTGCCCACAAATTTCACCTGCCCACAAATTTCACCTATCCACAAATTTCACCTGTTCACAAATTTCACATGTCCACAAAATTCTCAACGATGAACTGTCCACAAATTTCACCAGTCCACAAATTTCACCTGCCCACAAATTTCACCTGTCCACAAATTTCTCAACCATGAACTGTCCACACATTTTACCTGTTCACAAATTCCACCTGTCCACAATTTTCTCAACCATGAACTGTTCACAAATTTTACCTGTTCACAAATTTCACCTGTCCATAAATTTTACCTGTCCACAAATTTCTCAACGATGAACTGTCCACAAATTTCCCATCTTTTCAACTGTCAAACAGATGAATTGGTGGAGCCTGCCAGATTGACCAGGTGTTCTGCATATGGTCTCCGAGATCACCGGACCTAACTATTTGTTATTTTTTTTTTCCATTGGGGGCCACGTAAAAGACAGAATGTATATCCCTCCACAATCAGCAATACTGGATGATATGCAGGGGCGCATCACCAAAGCTGTAAACACGATCACACAATGTATACTGCAGAGAGTCTGATCATCGCACTGATGCTTCTCCAATGACGGGTGTAGCGCACATCAAGTGTGTATGAAACTGGCCGATATAATATGGGACTTTATGAGCTGATGCAACATAACCATCAGTGTGTAAGATATATCCCCCCCCCCTTTTTTCCCTCCCCCCCCTCTACAAAAAAAAATTAAATTCTATATTTGTTGAAATACAACGACCGTTTTTGTGTTCACCATGTATGTTGTATTGTTTATTTTTTGCTCTTCTTTATCTGCACTAGCACTTCGCTCGATTTTGTACGTGACACACAAAACATTCCAAATGTTTCCTTTATATTAGTAGTATACAATGGTCATTTGGGGCCCCTTTTGTGCCTTTGAAGGCACATAAATCCTTATATAAATAGTCTACCCGTACATCGAGGCACATTTTTTGGTGCCGTTTTTCCTTATATGAGAGTCTTCATTTTTTCTTATATGAGAGTCTACCCGCCCATTTTGGTTCCGGTGACCTCTCGTTGACCTCTCGTTGACCTCTCGTGGTGTTGTGAAGGCGTCGAAACGCAGATAAATCCTTATATAAATAGTCTACACGCAGATCGAGGCACAATTTTTGGTGCCGTTTTTCCTTATATGAGAGTCTACCGTTTTATCCTTATATGAGAGTCTACCCGCCCATTTTTGTTCCGGTCGTGGTGCTCGTGGTGGTGACCTCCCGCGGCGGTGGTGAAGGGGTGGTGAAGGGGTGGTGGTGGTATCATAAATCTATTATATTCTTTGTACTTTCAATGGTTCCGTAACTTTCATAAATCTATTCTTTCTTTATACTCTCATTCAATAAAAACAGTGACAAGTTTATTTATTGTTTTTAAAAACTTCCTTTAGAATTAAAGGTAACAACTTAGACCGTTACACACGCTACACGCCAAACACTGTGTTTAACGTTAAGCGAGAGATCAAAGAGCTCGGTAGACGCCCCGCGAAGACGCGCAATCCGCCTCCCGTATGAACATCAAAGGATTACCCTTGAGCACACTAATAAATTTATCGCCGTAGCAGGTAAGTGTTCATCAGGAGAGTCATTTAACAGGGGAATTTTACGATACCGATGTTTTAATGTGAGACGCTTGGGGGAAATTAACAGTGACAAGTTTATTTATTGTTTTATTCTGAAGATTGTATTGTATAGTGCTCGTTTTGCCTCCAGAGTTATTTCCTTGTTGGACAATAGTGGTGATAACTGTCCGATGATTTGACAAGCTTTGTTGCATCTTGATTCTATCTCGGTTGTTTGGGAATTTTCGTTTGTTATTAGACTTCCTAGATATTTGAATTCCTCTACTTGTTTTAGTTGTCTGCCTTCTATAGTTATGTTGATGTTCTGTTTATTTTTGGCGACATTCATGACTTCTGTTTTGTTGATGTTGATTTTCATGTTGTATTTTGTTCCTAAGATGTTGAGTTTATTTACAAGTGTTATACATGATAGTGTTAAATGGATAAATATCGACGGTGCCACGATGGATGAATGTAAGTTGGCGACTGTGTCGGGATGACTGTTTGTATGTTGGCCAGTGTGCCACGAGGGATCATGTAGGTTGTCTAGTTGGCCATGATGGATCATGTAGGTTGTCTAGTTGGCCATGATGGATCATGTAGGTTGTCTAGTTGGCCATGATGGATCATATAGGTTGTCTAGTTGGCCATGATGGATCATGTAGGTTGTCTAGTTGGCCATGATGGATCATGTAGGTTGTCTAGTTGGCCATGATGGATCATGTAGGTTGTCTAGTTGGCCATGATGGATCATGTAGGTTGTCTAGTTGGCCATGATGGATCATGTAGGTTGTCTAGTTGGCCATGATGGATCATGTAGGTTGTCTAGTTGGCCATGATGGATCATGTAGGTTGTCTAGTTGGCCATGATGGATCATGTAGGTTGTCTAGTTGGCCATGATGGATCATGTAGGTTGTCTAGTTGGCCATGATGGATCATATAGGTTGTCTAGTTGGCCATGATGGATCATGTAGGTTGTCTAGTTGGCCATGATGGATCATGTAGGTTGTCTAGTTGGCCATGATGGATCATGTAGGTTGTCTAGTTGGCCATGATGGATCATGTAGGTTGTCTAGTTGGCCATGATGGATCATGTAGGTTGTCTAGTTGGCCATGATGGATCATGTAGGTTGTCTAGTTGGCCATGATGGATCATGTAGGTTGTCTAGTTGGCCATGATGGATCATATAGGTTGTCTAGTTGGCCATGATGGATCATGTAGGTTGTCTAGTTGGCCATGATGGATCATGTAGGTTGTCTAGTTGGCCATGATGGATCATGTAGGTTGTCGACTGTTCCATGATGGCTGTTTGTATGTTGTCGACTGTGTCGAGATGGATGAATGTAGGTTGTCGACTGTGTCGGGATGGCTGTTTGTAGGTTGTCGACTGTGTCGGGATGGATGAATGTAAGTTGTCGACAGTTCCACAGTCATGTCGATGTAGTAGACACGTATGTCATGTCAATGTAACAGTCATGTCAATGTAACAGTCATGTCAATGTAACAGTCACGTATGTCATGTCGTTTTAGCAGAGACGTATGGTATGTCGGGATGGATGAATGTAGGTTTTCTAGTGTCGCATGATGGATGCATGTAATTGTCGAGTGTGCTCCAACAAACCGCCGTGTCATTTAAACTTCTTTGAACACAATGGACACGGATGTTCACCAGAAGAAACCTCATTATGAGAAACCGTCTGGAGAAAATCCAATAAACCTTTCGTCAACCATACTTAACATACCTAGTTTAACTTCATCAAACATCATTCTCAACAATACTTAGCATTCTTACTTTAAACACAAACAAGGTTTAAACAATGAAAATCATAAACTAGCCAAAATTGTTTTAAATAAAATATTTTATTAAAATAAAATGAAATTATTCGATGATTATGATGTATTCGTCCTCCTCCACCTCGTTTTGAGGCGAAGGTGGTGGTGATGCATACCCTGCATCGACTTCACCAGCTGGTTGAGGTATATTAGCTACTAGTTGGAGTCTGAGTATTTGAAATATATGATTAAATATTAAGTTTGTTAATTCGGCATGTGATATATCAAAGTATAACACACTGAATAATTGGTGTTGCAGTCGGGTGCCGATATCTAAATGGCAGGTGTGATTGACCATGTTTGGTGATAAAGCCTGACAACCAGCACAGTGACGATGCGGGTTGTCCTGGAGTAGACCTGAGATTTTGTTAATCAATGCATGTTCCATCTTTGAAATCTGAAATTTTCACAAAAAGAGATGGTGTTACTCAGTGCCTCTATTAATGGGGATGTTGAGTTACTAAGAATAAATAGATTTTGACCTATGATGCATTAACAGAATACTCATTGACACTCTATGTACTCTCACATCAACAAAGTTATGACTGACATCTGTATTATAACCATTCAGAGAAGAGCATTAGCATGGGAGGCGGAGCAAAGAAATGACTGACATCTGTATTATAACCATTCAGAGAAGAGCATTAGCATGGGAGGCGGAGCAAAGAAATGACTGACATCTGTATTATAACCATTCAGAAAAGAGCATTACTATGAACGGCAGAGTGATTAACCAATTATAGAAGAGCGTAACTTTGAAAGCGGTTCCAGTTCCATCTTAAGGTAAATGATTTGGTCGGGTTCTCATCGAGAATTGTGGGCGTTTCTGGTCCATAGAATGTGTTTGGATAAACTTATGTAGGAGTTTATGTTCCTGGGGATTGATATTATTCACACATATGATAAGGTGTATAAGAAACATTCAAAGTTTTATAACGCGATGGCTAACCTAGTATACACATGATCGGAGAGAAATGAGCTGATATTTACTGGAATAATTCAGAGAGTCGGTGGTCGTGACATCTACGCCACGTTTGTAACCATCGTTATCGAAATACTTTCAGATCGAATTCGCAATTTCGGTCGTCTTGTTGTTCTATATACCCTCGCCTATCGATTAGTGATTGTAATAAGAATGGTTTGCTCCAGCTTTGAAATCTGAAATTTTCACAAAAAGAGATGGTGTTACTCAGTTCCCCTATAATGGGGATGTTGAGTTACTAAAAATAGATTTTGATCTCTGATGCAATACCTGATTAGTTACTAAAAATAGAATGTGACCTATGATCCAATAACAGAATACTCATTCACCCAATACTCTCACATCAACATGGAAAAGTGAATTTCTCAGTCATAGAAAAGTATGTTGTCACGATAGGTGTGTCAATATCAAGGAACAAAAATCATTAAAGAGATCATAATTAAGTTGTGAAAGTTTGGTGGTTGAGAGATAAATCTGAAGATAAGCACATCAAACTATAAGAACAAGGAAACAATCGTATATTACACAATCTTAGAGCCAGTGTTATGTTAACACGTATTTAGTTAAAATAGAAGGTTATAAATTGAGTAGAGGTAAACTTATACCTTATGGCTCATCTACTTTTTCGAATAAACTCAAGTTCAGAAGACAGTGATGACGATATTGATTTGTCAATTGGCACGCAAACCACGATAATATGGCCTAGTGGTAATTTTAATAATGGTTTAACTTTAGACTCAATTTTCAAAAAGACAAATATACGTGAAAGGATTTTAAACTCTAGTGAAACCTCTGACACCTACATCACCGGCTCTCAAAATCAGGGAGCTGGAAGACTGGAGATTCCAACTGAAATAATTAACAACCACTCCTCGACTGATAATAGAGATATACAAATCTTTGAACATGATATTTATTTTGAACAATTTAACGCAACGTGGAATGAACAATACGCTTGCAGCCAGCAAGGTGATACACTAAACGATAGAGCTACCAAGGTAAGTAATTGCTTTGGAGTCGAGTTTTGATTTTGATATTCTCTGTTTCTCCTTCGTTATCTTTATCACTGGGTTATTATTCAGCTTGTAGCTGTATTCTATTATTGCCAACGCTATTAATTCTAATGTTTCCAACATTATCTTTGTTGATGATGATAAATAGTAAATTTCCACATGTAATGACAATTTTGAAACTAGTTGCTAATAATGATAGACGTTATAGTAAAGGAAACCGAAAACATAAAGGACTCATCCTTAATACCATAAAGAAGTAACTGTAACATCAAAGAAAAAAGACAAGTAGAATAATATTTAAAATGGTAGTCTCTCTCTCTCTCTCTCTCTCTCTCTCTCTCTCTCTCTCTGGGGAGTATATGGAATATTAGCCGCTGTCTTAAGAGTACTCGAGATACTTTTATAGTAGACTTTTCAAACATAGGCAGTGAGGGGTGAAAAGACAGAGGGAAACAAAGAGAAATGACATCAGCTACAGAGTTGTGCAGAGATATTTTATTATAAAGTGTTTTTTCATTTAGAAGTTTTTGCTGGCTTTTAAACCTAAATTGTCTCGTTTCTTCTAGGTTCATTTTTGTGAAGAAACGATTGTTTTAACAATCCACGATGATGAAAATGACGAACCCAATTATTCTTGGCAGCAGTTTTCTATAGACAAGGAGCGCTTCATAAACCGTATACAAGAATGTGGCAAAAATATTTCCCCTTCCTAGCTATTGATCACAGAGCCAAGATTCTAAAAAGTATTTCAGAAGTAATAGAAACTAAAGTTTAGTTGATATTTTACTTGTCAAGCCCAATCCTGTGTTCACAAGAACACTTCCCTCTAATGAACATAACATGCTATACTCGAGTTTGTCTCCAACTTGTCAGTGTAGGCCCCGCCCTCTGGATCATCATTTGTTTTGATGACTCCATGGATACATCGGCCTCGTGGGACAAACTTCCCATGATTCATCAAAGATGGCCGCTCTCTGAACATGTCTCATCACGTCCAATGACGTATTGCATCAGTTACTATAAATAGAACGTATTCCATTGGTTACTATAAATAGACTGGCCACGCCCCCCTTGTTACAGGGTATAAAGGGCAGCCGTTCTCAGTGCTGCTACATACAGAAAGTCAGAGCCCTGCTACCAAGTCGTGTGCTTTTTAGAATGGAGTCCGTTAGAATGGATATATGTGATTCCGCTGTTAATGTTGACTGTGATGGTGCTTTTTTCTATGCCGCTCGTAATGGCGAGTATGTAAAACCTCTACAGAAGAATGGTTTGAAGGCTGTCTCAGTTTCGAGATATCGAGCAAAGACTTTAATTCATCTTAGAAAATACGATGGTAAAACGGGGTTGAAATTCCCAACACGTTACGGTATAACACTAACACAGCCTGAATTTGAGACTTTAGTGGATCTGAAGTCTACGATTCTCTCAGAGTGTGACAGACTACAAGTAGCCACAGGTGATGCGTCTACGATTCTCTCATCTGAGTGTGACAGTATACAAGCATCCACTGATGGAGCTTCTACATTTCGCTCAGACTATGACAGAGAACAAACAGCCAATGAGTGTGACAGTATACAAGCAACCACTGATGGAGCTTCTACATTTCGCTCAGACTATGACAGAGAACAAACAGCCAATGAGGGTGAGTGGTCGATCTCTGCTCCTTCCTTTTATGACGACTTCCAGTATCAACAGAGTGATCTTTCGACTGTTCTCACAGACACAGCTCACAAACGAATTGACCTCCGTTCGATCACTAATATAACTGATGGATCTTATGTTATTAAGAACAATAAACAAAATTGTGTTAAATTTTGCGATCCTTGTGTATTTAAAAAACCACGTGGTAGACCACGTAAACTTGTAATTTAAGTACTATACACATATGTTGTTATATGTGTACTTTTTTAGATGAATTGAATTCATATTTGTACTATTGAAATCATTATTGTTCAATTATAAACATTTGAATGTGTAACATGTGTTGTCCACGTTGATGTATTGAAATAAATTTATGTTTCATTGTGAAAATAAACATTATAAAAAGAGCATATTTGTTTGTTTTTATTTGAGTTGTTTTAATTTATTTAATTTTAAATTATTTTGTTAAATTAAAATAAATGACAGTATAGAATCTATGAAATAAGGTTCTACTTACGATTTGTAAAGTAAATTTACTTGCACAGCCAAGCACACTCTTGCTTGAGTTACAGCCAAGACACTCGTTGAAACTGCTTCAGAGAGTGAGAATAAAAGCCTGGCTGCTTGAATCTACTTATATACAGTTCTAAACTCTTTGTTCAATCAAGAACTCTCTAGTTCAAACATATTAATTTCCCCCAAACATCTCACATTAAAACAACCACCAAGTAAAATTCCCCTGATAAGTGGTATTCTAATCTTCAGATGATAAAAAGTCATGATGACCCGGGAGGTCAGTCTGGCGGTCAAGTGGTCATCCGTGGTATTTGAAATATCTTCACAACCTTCCCGTTGGTCATATCTTCTCTTTGATATCTTTAGATCAAAGCCATATCTTGCCTATGTTTGAAAAGTCTACTATAAAAGTATCTCGAGTACTCTTAAGACAGCGGCTAATATTCCATATACTCCCCAGAGAGAGAGAGAGAGAGAGAGAGAGAGAGAGAGAGAGAGACTACCATTTTAAATATTATTCTACTTGTCTTTTTTCTTTGATGTTACAGTTACTTCTTTATGGTATTAAGGATGAGTCCTTTATGTTTTCGGTTTCCTTTACTATAACGTCTATCATTATTAGCAACTAGTTTCAAAATTGTCATTACATGTGGAAATTTACTATTTATCATCATCAACAAAGATAATGTTGGAAACATTAGAATTAATAGCGTTGGCAATAATAGAATACAGCTACAAGCTGAATAATAACCCAGTGATAAAGATAACGAAGGAGAAACAGAGAATATCAAAATCAAAACTCGACTCCAAAGCAATTACTTACCTTGGTAGCTCTATCGTTTAGTGTATCACCTTGCTGGCTGCAAGCGTATTGTTCATTCCACGTTGCGTTAATTTGTTCAAAATAAATATCATGTTCAAAGATTTGTATATCTCTATTATCAGTCGAGGAGTGGTTGTTAATTATTTCAGTTGGAATCTCCAGTCTTCCAGCTCCCTGATTTTGAGAGCCGGTGATGTAGGTGTCAGAGGTTTCACTAGAGTTTAAAATCCTTTCACGTATATTTGTCTTTTTGAAAATTGAGTCTAAAGTTAAACCATTATTAAAATTACCACTAGGCCATATTATCGTGGTTTGCGTGCCAATTGACAAATCAATATCGTCATCACTGTCTTCTGAACTTGAGTTTATTCGAAAAAGTAGATGAGCCATAAGGTATAAGTTTACCTCTACTCAATTTATAACCTTCTATTTTAACTAAATACGTGTTAACATAACACTGGCTCTAAGATTGTGTAATATACGATTGTTTCCTTGTTCTTATAGTTTGATGTGCTTATCTTCAGATTTATCTCTCAACCACCAAACTTTCACAACTTAATTATGATCTCTTTAATGATTTTTGTTCCTTGATATTGACACACCTATCGTGACAACATACTTTTCTATGACTGAGAAATTCACTTTTCCATGTTGATGTGAGAGTATTGGGTGAATGAGTATTCTGTTATTGGATCATAGGTCACATTCTATTTTTAGTAACTAATCAGGTATTGCATCAGAGATCAAAATCTATTTTTAGTAACTCAACATCCCCATTATAGGGGAACTGAGTAACACCATCTCTTTTTGTGAAAATTTCAGATTTCAAAGCTGGATCTAACCATTCTTATTACAATCACTAATCGATAGGCGAGGGTATATAGAACAACAAGACGACCGAAATTGCGAATTCGATCTGAAAGTATTTCGATAACGATGGTTACAAACGTGGCGTAGATATCACGACCACCGACTCTCTGAATTATTCCAGTAAATATCAGCTCATTTCTCTCCGATCATGTGTATACTAGGTTAGCCATCGCGTTATAAAACTTTGAATGTTTCTTATACACCTTATCATATGTGTGAATAATATCAATCCCCAGGAACATAAACTCCTACATAAGTTTATCCAAACACATTCTATGGACCAGAAACGCCCACAATTCTCGATGAGAACCCGACCAAATCATTTACCTTAAGATGGAACTGGAACCGCTTTCAAAGTTACGCTCTTCTATAATTGGTTAATCACTCTGCCGTTCATAGTAATGCTCTTTTCTGAATGGTTATAATACAGATGTCAGTCATTTCTTTGCTCCGCCTCCCATGCTAATGCTCTTCTCTGAATGGTTATAATACAGATGTCAGTCATTTCTTTGCTCCGCCTCCCATGCTAATGCTCTTCTCTGAATGGTTATAATACAGATGTCAGTCATAACTTTGTTGATGTGAGAGTACATAGAGTGTCAATGAGTATTCTGTTAATGCATCATAGGTCAAAATCTATTTATTCTTAGTAACTCAACATCCCCATTAATAGAGGCACTGAGTAACACCATCTCTTTTTGTGAAAATTTCAGATTTCAAAGATGGAACATGCATTGATTAACAAAATCTCAGGTCTACTCCAGGACAACCCGCATCGTCACTGTGCTGGTTGTCAGGCTTTATCACCAAACATGGTCAATCACACCTGCCATTTAGATATCGGCACCCGACTGCAACACCAATTATTCAGTGTGTTATACTTTGATATATCACATGCCGAATTAACAAACTTAATATTTAATCATATATTTCAAATACTCAGACTCCAACTAGTAGCTAATATACCTCAACCAGCTGGTGAAGTCGATGCAGGGTATGCATCACCACCACCTTCGCCTCAAAACGAGGTGGAGGAGGACGAATACATCATAATCATCGAATAATTTCATTTTATTTTAATAAAATATTTTATTTAAAACAATTTTGGCTAGTTTATGATTTTCATTGTTTAAACCTTGTTTGTGTTTAAAGTAAGAATGCTAAGTATTGTTGAGAATGATGTTTGATGAAGTTAAACTAGGTATGTTAAGTATGGTTGACGAAAGGTTTATTGGATTTTCTCCAGACGGTTTCTCATAATGAGGTTTCTTCTGGTGAACATCCGTGTCCATTGTGTTCAAAGAAGTTTAAATGACACGGCGGTTTGTTGGAGCACACTCGACAATTACATGCATCCATCATGCGACACTAGAAAACCTACATTCATCCATCCCGACATACCATACGTCTCTGCTAAAACGACATGACATACGTGACTGTTACATTGACATGACTGTTACATTGACATGACTGTTACATTGACATGACATACGTGTCTACTACATCGACATGACTGTGGAACAGTCGACAACTTACATTCATCCATCCCGACACAGTCGACAACCTACATTCATCCATCTCGACACAGTCGACAACCTACATTCATCCATCTCGACACAGTCGACAACATACAAACAGCCATCATGGAACAGTCGACAACCTACATGATCCATCATGGCCAACTAGACAACCTACATGATCCATCATGGCCAACTAGACAACCTACATGATCCATCATGGCCAACTAGACAACCTATATGATCCATCATGGCCAACTAGACAACCTACATGATCCATCATGGCCAACTAGACAACCTACATGATCCATCATGGCCAACTAGACAACCTACATGATCCATCATGGCCAACTAGACAACCTACATGATCCATCATGGCCAACTAGACAACCTACATGATCCATCATGGCCAACTAGACAACCTACATGATCCATCATGGCCAACTAGACAACCTACATGATCCATCATGGCCAACTAGACAACCTATATGATCCATCATGGCCAACTAGACAACCTACATGATCCATCATGGCCAACTAGACAACCTACATGATCCATCATGGCCAACTAGACAACCTACATGATCCATCATGGCCAACTAGACAACCTACATGATCCATCATGGCCAACTAGACAACCTACATGATCCATCATGGCCAACTAGACAACCTACATGATCCATCATGGCCAACTAGACAACCTACATGATCCATCATGGCCAACTAGACAACCTACATGATCCATCATGGCCAACTAGACAACCTACATGATCCATCATGGCCAACTAGACAACCTATATGATCCATCATGGCCAACTAGACAACCTACATGATCCATCATGGCACACTGGCCAACATACAAACAGTCATCCCGACACAGTCGCCAACTTACATTCATCCATCGTGGCACCGTCGATATTTATCCATTTAACACTATCATGTATAACACTTGTAAATAAACTCAACATCTTAGGAACAAAATACAACATGAAAATCAACATCAACAAAACAGAAGTCATGAATGTCGCCAAAAATAAACAGAACATCAACATAACTATAGAAGGCAGACAACTAAAACAAGTAGAGGAATTCAAATATCTAGGAAGTCTAATAACAAACGAAAATTCCCAAACAACCGAGATAGAATCAAGATGCAACAAAGCTTGTCAAATCATCGGACAGTTATCACCACTATTGTCCAACAAGGAAATAACTCTGGAGGCAAAACGAGCACTATACAATACAATCTTCAGAATAAAACAATAAATAAACTTGTCACTGTTAATTTCCCCCAAGCGTCTCACATTAAAACATCGGTATCGTAAAATTCCCCTGTTAAATGACTCTCCTGATGAACACTTACCTGCTACGGCGATAAATTTATTAGTGTGCTCAAGGGTAATCCTTTGATGTTCATACGGGAGGCGGATTGCGCGTCTTCGCGGGGCGTCTACCGAGCTCTTTGATCTCTCGCTTAACGTTAAACACAGTGTTTGGCGTGTAGCGTGTGTAACGGTCTAAGTTGTTACCTTTAATTCTAAAGGAAGTTTTTAAAAACAATAAATAAACTTGTCACTGTTTTTATTGAATGAGAGTATAAAGAAAGAATAGATTTATGAAAGTTACGGAACCATTGAAAGTACAAAGAATATAATAGATTTATGATACCACCACCACCCCTTCACCACCCCTTCACCACCGCCGCGGGAGGTCACCACCACGAGCACCACGACCGGAACAAAAATGGGCGGGTAGACTCTCATATAAGGATAAAACGGTAGACTCTCATATAAGGAAAAACGGCACCAAAAATTGTGCCTCGATCTGCGTGTAGACTATTTATATAAGGATTTATCTGCGTTTCGACGCCTTCACAACACCACGAGAGGTCAACGAGAGGTCAACGAGAGGTCACCGGAACCAAAATGGGCGGGTAGACTCTCATATAAGAAAAAATGAAGACTCTCATATAAGGAAAAACGGCACCAAAAAATGTGCCTCGATGTACGGGTAGACTATTTATATAAGGATTTATGTGCCTTCAAAGGCACAAAAGGGGCCCCGAATGACCATTGTATACTACTAATATAAAGGAAACATTTGGAATGTTTTGTGTGTCACGTACAAAATCGAGCGAAGTGCTAGTGCAGATAAAGAAGAGCAAAAAATAAACAATACAACATACATGGTGAACACAAAAACGGTCGTTGTATTTCAACAAATATAGAATTTAATTTTTTTTTGTAGAGGGGGGGGAGGGAAAAAAGGGGGGGGGGATATATCTTACACACTGATGGTTATGTTGCATCAGCTCATAAAGTCCCATATTATATCGGCCAGTTTCATACACACTTGATGTGCGCTACACCCGTCATTGGAGAAGCATCAGTGCGATGATCAGACTCTCTGCAGTATACATTGTGTGATCGTGTTTACAGCTTTGGTGATGCGCCCCTGCATATCATCCAGTATTGCTGATTGTGGAGGGATATACATTCTGTCTTTTACGTGGCCCCCAATGGAAAAAAAAAAATTAACAAATAGTTAGGTCCGGTGATCTCGGAGACCATATGCAGAACACCTGGTCAATCTGGCAGGCTCCACCAATTCATCTGTTTGACAGTTGAAAAGATGGGAAATTTGTGGACAGTTCATCGTTGAGAAATTTGTGGACAGGTAAAATTTATGGACAGGTGAAATTTGTGAACAGGTAAAATTTGTGAACAGTTCATGGTTGAGAAAATTGTGGACAGGTGGAATTTGTGAACAGGTAAAATGTGTGGACAGTTCATGGTTGAGAAATTTGTGGACAGGTGAAATTTGTGGGCAGGTGAAATTTGTGGACAGGTGAAATTTGTGGACAGTTCATCGTTGAGAATTTTGTGGACATGTGAAATTTGTGAACAGGTGAAATTTGTGGATAGGTGAAATTTGTGGGCAGGTGAAATTTGTGGGCAGGTGAAATTTGTGGATAGGTGAAATTTGTGGACAGGTGAAATTTGTGGGCAGGTGAAATTTGTGGACAGTTCATCGTTGAGAAATTTGTGAACAGGTGAAATTTGTGGATAGGTGAAATTTGTGGGCAGGTGAAATTTGTGGGCAGGTGAAATTTGTGGATAGGTGAAATTTGTGGACAGGTGAAATTTGTGGGCAGGTGAAATTTGTGGACAGTTCATCGTTGAGAAATTTGTGGACAAGTGAAATTTGTGGACAGGTGAAATTTGTGGGCAGGTGAAATTTGTGGGCAGGTGAAATTTGTGGACAGGTGAAATTTGTGGGCAGGTGAAATTTGTGGACAGGTGAAATTTGTGGACAGGTGAAATTTGTGGGCAGGTGAAATTTGTGGACAGGTGAAATTTGTGGACAGGTGAAATTTGTGGGCAGGTGAAATTTGTGGACAGGTGAAATTTGTGGACAGTTCATCGTTGAGAAATTTGTGGACAGGTGAAATTTGTGGACGGGTGAAATGTATGGACAGTTGAAATTTGTGGACAGTTGTTCTTTGAGAAATTTGTCTCATAAACGTGAGATTCTCGCGAGTGATATCGAGATGTATAGGGATTTTTATGCATAATCAGGATAGAGACTAAAAAAGAATAGATAATGTGTCCGAGCACTATAATATTAGTTGTTTATATTGGGGACTGGGTGGTTCAGAAGTAAGATGTTTACCTCTGGACAGGAAGGTTCTGGGTTCGGTTCCCACCATAGGAGGTGGAAATTTGTCAAAAATCGAACCCGTGGTTTCTTCGTGTCTTTTCCTCCCCAGGTCTCTGAGTAGTGCGACTCGATGTTTATCCCTCTTGGAAACCTGCGAGAGACAGGAGACCCCGTGTGCAGTCGCGCATGTCAAAGAACACTTGTCAGTTAAAGTCGAAAAGAGTAGGTAAAAAATGGTAGCTGTCCGGACAAACAATGGGTAAGCAAATGTACTCATCTATGCCGAAGACGGATGTGTCGGGTCGAAAGACGCAGATATTATGGCTGTGTCGTAAACTAACGGCACAAAGCATCCATACGCCCATGTAGCGGGTGAACGTTCACAAAAGAGGTCCCTTATCAATCACATTTATAATAAGAAGAATTGTACTAATACTTATGTATTGTTCGTTCAATATTCATTATTTGATCTCGCTTCACTAGAAACTCGCAATTTATTAATTTTTTAAAATATAAATGTTCATTTTAATGGAGAATTTATAAGAGATTTTAGAATATAAAAATTATCCTCTTATTATGGTTTGTGTCATTTTATTTTGTGTTTGATGTTTCACAAGTCAAGGTTTGCACATCTTTCAACAGTTTCATAGACCGAAAAAAATGTATGCTGAGACAGAAAACAGGGCACATCATGAGAGGAAAAACGTTGGAATACTTGGTTACAACTGGCAAAATAAAAGGAAAGAGAGATCGCAGACGACAAAGAGAGAAAATACTGGATAGCTTGGTGTCATGGCATGGAAACCAGTCAACAACAGAACTGATATGATGCACTGTAGATAGAAGATTGTGGAAGGGCATGATTGCCTACGTCAACCGGTATAGCACATAATTATGATGATGAGACAGAAAACAATTGTTACAAAGTACACACAATAATAAGACAATTAACACCATTTATGAAACACAAACAGGCGCCAATTAGTACAAACAGATTCCGACACGTTGTTTCTGTCAATATTGTTATATTAATGTCAAATTTAAACTTCAATAGCAAAAAGGAAACAACGATCACATCTGCTGAGGAACAATGAAAAAAGGAGTCTCGGGGGGTAACTGAATGTAATAAATGGAGACACAATACAGGATTGCAAACATTACAAGAAGAGTAGATATAACTTTATAATATCAATTCTGAATTAAACACATCAACAAGCAAATAAGCAGAACAAACATGTAAAATGGCTACCAATAAACGTCATTTGGCTAAAAAAGTATTAACATCTAAGAGAAAATGGTAGACTTTATAAATGATTGGTTAACGAAATATTAAACGTAACAGAAATAATGAGGTATTTTACCAAGCTATTTTATTTAAAGAAATAGACAATGATTTATATAGTGGCAAGCAAACATCTGTATAGAATGGAATCAATTCAATGTGCACATATAGGAGAGGTCACAGTCACTGTTACTCTTCCATGATTTTGTGTTTTAAGATTAGTACCTGGCTTTCGTGTTTGCATTCTTCTTCTTTATTTCTTTTCTCTCTCACTGGTACCGAAAAGGTGTGGTTATATCATTTGTCGTTCTTGAGCTGCTCGAACTGTCTGAATTTGTGATTTTCCTTTGTTGTTATATGCCTTGTCACTGCATCTATCCATCTTCTTCTGTATCTTCCTCTTGGTCTTTTCCATGCATTCTCGAGAAGAACGCCTTTGATGGTGATTGGTAAGGATTCATTCTGACCAGGTGGCGATACCATTTAAGTTGTTGTTGTTCTATATACTCTTGGCACTGTTTTGTTCCTACCATTTTTCTTATGGTTTCATTTGGTTTTCTATCTCTTCTTGTGTTGTTTGTTACTTTTCTCAAGCATCGCATCTCACATGTATTGATCTTTCTTAAATGTGATTTAGAAAGGGTCCATGTTTGACTTTCATAGCACAAAGCTGGTATGAAGATGCTATTTATCAGTTGTTGTTTAGCTGGCATAGAAATGTTTGGTTGTCTTAACAATAGTGAAAACTGGTATGTGACAGCATTTGCTTTTTGTATTCTCATGTCAATTTCTCCGTCTAGTTTTCCATCTTCTGTAAACATTGTTCCCAAATACTTGAATTCCTTTTCTTGTTTTATTTCTTTATCTTTGAATGTTTAATGGGTGTCTTAATTTGATTATTCTCATAGCCTTTGTTTTTGCTGTATTAATTTTCATACTGTAATTTGTACAACTTTTATCTAGAGATGTTAAATGCTGTTGTAGCAGGTTTTCATCCTCATATATTAGGCATTGGTCATCTGCGAAGAGTAACTCGTTGATGTTGGAGTTTTCAATCTCTAAGTTATTATTTGACTTTTCCTTATTGTTGGTTGTTTCCTGATTTCCTTTGTCCATATATGTGATGAAGAGGAGTGGTGAGAGGACCCCACCTTTGTCTTACACCTGTTGTAACCTGAAACCATTCTGACAAACCCTCCGATGTTCTAATGGCACTTTGTTTTCATGCAATGCCATTATATTATCTAGTAGTTGTCCTGCTACACCGTAGGTTTCTAACGTTTGCCAAAGTTTGTTCCTGTCCACACGGTCAAACGTTTTTTCCTGGTCCATAAATACTATACGTGTTTGTATTAATATCTGTTATTTTGTACTCGATGTAGGCTTTTGCCGAAACGTTGGTAGTTTGTCTCGTCTCTCAACAAGTATAGCTGCTAAATACCATCTTATGTTTATTTTATAAAAATAAGAGGAATAACCATGGAACTGGCCATTTAATATGTCATCCAGAGGTGAAAGGTGGCATGTATCGGTCTGATGATCAGAAGAAATATAACAAGAGAATCATAAAACAATCATTAACGTTAGAAAGAACAGGAAAAAGATAAAAAGGTCAACATAGAGAGACTCTGAAAGGAAGATTGACAGCACAGATAATAATACTTGGCGCAAATCCCTTAATGAAACTGAGAAGTTCACCCTTAAAAGAGACTTAAGGCTAACCCTGTACGATGTGTCACTGTGCACTGGCAGGACGCAAAATGAAAGAGTGAATCTTTATGTTCATTCATTTAGTCATAAGACACTGAATCTCTCTCTCTCTCTCTCTAGTCAAATCTCATATCTTTGTGTATGCATGTCTGTGTTAGTCACATCTCACATCTTTGAATAAAGAAGTGCGTAAGTTCTCATCATCAATTAGGTGTCTCGCTTTCAAATTATATGTGTAAGTATTGGAATATTATCTTCAAAAACATGTCTTTTAACATATACATATTATTAAAATAGAACAATGAATCCATATTAAAAGACCCAAATATTGTAAAGAACAGGCTTATAAACAGAGATCTTACAGAGAAAATTAAAATGCTACCCCCAAGTCAATAGACAGTGTGATGGAAAGAACAATAGTGGCAAGCTTAGTACGTGGCAGGCGACGCATCAGGGGCAGACCAAGAAAAAGACGGTTTCATGGCATACATTGAAAATTACAACAAAATAAGTGTGAGATCTGACTAGAGACAGATTCCTTCAGACAGACAGTGGTGAGAGCAACGTTCTGTAGGAGATCTTACTGGAAACAAATTCTTTCTGACGGGCAGTGGTGAGTGCAACGTTCTGTGGGATATCTTGCTGGAGACAAATTCTTTCTGACGGGCTGTGGTGAGAGCAACGTTTTGTGGGATATCTTGCTGGAGACAAATTCTTTCTGACGGGCTGTGGTGAGTGCAACGTTCTGTGGGATATCTTGCTGGAGACAAATTCTTTCTGACGGGCTGTGGTGAGAGCAACGTTCAGTGGGATATCTTGCTGGAGACAAATTCTTTCTGACGGGCAGTGGTGAGTGCAACGTTCTGTGGGATATCTTGCTGGAGACAAATTCTTTCTGACGGGCAGTGGTGAGTGTAACGTTCTGTGGGATATCTTGCTGGAGACAAATTCTTTCTGACGGGCTGTGGTGAGAGCAACGTTCTGTAGGAGATCTTACTTTAAACAAATTCTTTCTGACGGGCAGTGGTGAGTGCAACGTTCTGTGAGAGGTATTGATGGAAACAGATTCTTTCTGACGGGCTGTGGTGAGTGCAACGTTCTGTGAGATATCTTGCTGGAAACAAATTCTTTCTGACGGGCTGTGGTGAGTGCAACGTTCTGTGGGAGATATTGATGGAAACAAATTCTTTCTGACGGGCTGTGGTGAGAGCAACGTTCTGCAAAGAACATGCAACCCAATGAACTCATTAATAAATTAAACCGTTCGTCATTGACAGATATGAGCACAACCACAATATTTCCGTTAAGCCTTAAGGCATGACCTTTACTTAATTTCACGGCGGAAAGGTATCCTTATTGCACGCATAACTACGACTTCAGAAATCACTCGTTTCAATTTTCTTGTCTGTTTCTCAAATCAGACGCCTTTAATCCGATGTTATCTTACAATTTTAGAAGACTTTCTGACTGATCATGCGACTTCCGTAATCAGATCCCGTTACTTTCTCGCTTGTGAGGTTGCATCTACAGTTGGTCGATAAGAAGGTGTGAAACTGTGGTGTCTACTGATGACGGGTGGTCAGGTTTATTCTTTTGACAGACCAGGTTCACACTTAATAATTGCCGAAGATATTTTCTGGAGGAAATATGGCGCTAGTGCCGACCACATGACCAAAAAACAGTGTCGATGAGCAAACAATAAGGACACTAAAATCATATTTTCTATAAATCACGTGGAGCATCGCCATAGCTCTTGTTCCTTCTTTAAATTTTATTTTCTTTCTACTTTTTTTTCTGCACTTTGTCAGAAACGGGTCGACCACGAAAGAGATGGATCGATGGAATATTGGAAGTAATGGGAGACGTAGCGGTAGCGGAGGCGAGCGGAGGAGCAAAAGACCGCAAATTTCATCTCCCTTCGACGCTGAAAGGCAAATGAGGAGGAAAGAAGAAGAAAGGAGAAGAAAGGAGAAGAAAGGAGAAGAAGAAGTCAAAAACTATTTTTATGTTCCCATGAAAGTGACGTATTTCTTCATTTAATCTTCTTCTTACTCTTCCACTGCACTTTCTTCTTCTTCATCATCGTTTCCTTTTTCTGTCCGTCCATGTTTTTCTTCCCACTTTAGACTTGCACAAATCCATAGAAAATATAGTTTGCGGTGTTTCGCTCTATGGTTCGCTTCATCTGTCATCAAATTTCTCATGGTTCTAACGTTCCATCTGTCATCAAATTTCTCATGGTTCTAACGTTCTATCTGTCATCAAATTTCTCATGGTTCTAACGTTCCATCTGTCATCAAATTTCTCATGGTTCTAACGTTCCATCTGTCATCAAATTTCTCATGGTTCTAACGTTCCATCTGTCATCAAATTTCTCATGGTTCGAACGTTCCATCTTTCTATTATTTTGATAACTTCCTCTCCGTGTTGTTTTCTGAGCATCTGTTGATAGCCACGGGAATATGATTTAGTGGTTATGTCTTGTCACGTGGCCGGATCATGTCATTGGTTGCCCACATAAACATCATCATCATCATCATTGAGTGCCTTCTCCGCAACGAAGGTTGGCTACACTGGGAGTATTACACAACAGTCCCTTTTTTGAAATCCCCAGGGGAAAAGACAAAGAGGAAGACCAAAGAATTCTTGAAGAAGACAGATAGAAGCAGAGATGAAGATGATGGGGAACACATGGAATGATCTTAAAAGAATGGCAAGAAACAGAACGACTTGGAAAGTGTTTGTTGAAGACCTATGCTCCTCAGGGAGCTGAAAGGTAGAAGAAGACTAAACTATCCGACCCAAGCTATATCTATCTCCCATTGTGGTCTATTCTAACCTAGTCGATATACTATTACCCATGTGTTGTGCCTATAGTTTAAGTTAAAGCCCCGATATTTGCTCCTCTTGGTCCGACACACCCACTTCCGACATGAGTAGATTTGCTTGACAATTTTGCCTGGACAGCGGCCAATTTTTTCCCGCTCTTTTCGAATTTAAATTCTTCTTCTTCTTCTACCTTTCAGCTCTCTGTGGAGCATAGGTCTTCAACAAACACTTTCAGCCTCCTGTGGAGCATAGGTCATCAACAAACACTTTCCAAATCGTTCTGTTTCTTGCCATTCTTTTAAGATCATTCCATGTGTTCCCCATCATCTGCATCTCTGCTTCTATCTGTCTTCTCCAAGAATGTCAATTGCCGTGGGCTATTTAACGTGCGCAAGTGCGCATAGAACCTCCTGTTTTTCGCTTTCCCACTTCACGCCCCAGAGATTAGGGGAAGATAAAGTTACGAAGACCACGTAGTCAGAGTGAATCATTTTCACCTATTTGTGACACGCGATTCGACCCAGGAACATCTGAAGGTGGATTCTTACCTCTAGATCACCCAGTGTCCCATTTTGTAATTATGAAACTGGTGGAATTCATCCTAGCTTGTTGGAAAGATTTACGACATTTCGTATGTGCAGGTCCAATTATACAGCTCCTCAACAGACGAAAAGAATATTCTGGTAGCATCATCAAGTGTTGAAAACATTTAAAAGCAAAAGCAAGGTGTTATTTTTAACTTTCATCTTATTTGTAAAACTGAAAATCGTGTTTTTGTCTTGTCTTTTATGGTTTGCATGACTGTCATAGTTTTCTTGTCTGCTGTGGTTTTTATGTGGTATGGTTTTATGTATAGATTTTTCTTGTCTGCTATGGATTTCTTTTCTGTTCTGGTCTTCATGCCTTTTATGGTTTTTTTATGCCTGTTATGGTTTTCATGTCTGTTATGGTTTTTATGTCTGTTATGGTTTTTTATGTCTGTTATGGTTTTTTATGTCTGTTATGGTTTTCATGTCTGTTATGGTTTAACCACTCTGGCCAAGCGGATAAGAAACAGATAAAGGCAATCACGTACTCAAAAATGCAACAACCCAAACATGGTATGACTCAGGCCGAAAGGTACAGATACTATGGTCTGATGTAAAATAGCGACACAACACATTTACGCCTACTTAGCGTCATTTTAAATAAAACATAGAAAAAAGGATTATACGTTATTTAAACGCAGTAGAAGATGAAGCAAAAAAAATTAAGACGACATGTTTATGTGTTAAATTAGACCAGAAAACAGAACAGAAAATTGAAGCCTTTGAAATGTGGATTTATAGAAGAATAGGTAGAATTGGAAGGAAACAAAAGATAACCAACGATGAAGTTTTAAAACAACTGAAAATAAAAAGAGAACTACTAAATACAATTAAGACAAGACAAATGAAATTTTTGGGGCATGTTAAAAGACACAACAGCATACTAAAAGTAATATTGGAAGGGAAAATACAAGGTAAAAGAGGCAGAGGCAGACCAAGACTAACATGGACGAGTAACATCAAAAGATGGACAAGTCAATCTATGACAGCCTGCACCATCAAAGCAAGAAAGAGAGTAGAATGGCGATCCATGGTAGCCAACCTTCGTTGCGGAGAAGGCACTCAATGATGATGATGATGATGTTTATGTGGGCAACCAATGACATGATGCGGCCACGTGACAAGACATAACCACTAAATCATATTCCCGTGGCTATCAACAGATGCTCAGAAAACAACACGGAGAGGAAGTTATCAAAATAATAGAAAGATGGAACGTTCGAACCATGAGAAATTTGATGACAGATGGAACGTTAGAACCATGAGAAATTTGATGACAGATGGAACGTTAGAACCATGAGAAATTTGATGACAGATGGAACGTTAGAACCATGAGAAATTTGATGACAGATGGAACGTTAGAACCATGAGAAATTTGATGACAGATGGAACGTTAGAACCATGAGAAATTTGATGACAGATGAAGCGAACCATAGAGCGAAACACCGCAAACTATATTTTCTATGGATTTGTGCAAGTCTAAAGTGGGAAGAAAAACATGGACGGACAGAAAAAGGAAACGATGATGAAGAAGAAGAAAGTGCAGTGGAAGAGTAAGAAGAAGATTAAATGAAGAAATACGTCACTTTCATGGGAACATAAAAATAGTTTTTGACTTCTTCTTCTCCTTTCTTCTCCTTTCTTCTTCTTTCCTCCTCATTTGCCTTTCAGCGTCGAAGGGAGATGAAATTTGCGGTCTTTTGCTCCTCCGCTCGCCTCCGCTACCGCTACGTCTCCCATTACTTCCAATATTCCATCGATCCATCTCTTTCGTGGTCGACCCGTTTCTGACAAAGTGCAGAAAAAAAAGTAGAAAGAAAATAAAATTTAAAGAAGGAACAAGAGCTATGGCGATGCTCCACGTGATTTATAGAAAATATGATTTTAGTGTCCTTATTGTTTGCTCATCGACACTGTTTTTTGGTCATGTGGTCGGCACTAGCGCCATATTTCCTCCAGAAAATATCTTCGGCAATTATTAAGTGTGAACCTGGTCTGTCAAAAGAATAAACCTGACCACCCGTCATCAGTAGACACCACAGTTTCACACCTTCTTATCGACCAACTGTAGATGCAACCTCACAAGCGAGAAAGTAACGGGATCTGATTACGGAAGTCGCATGATCAGTCAGAAAGTCTTCTAAAATTGTAAGATAACATCGGATTAAAGGCGTCTGATTTGAGAAACAGACAAGAAAATTGAAACGAGTGATTTCTGAAGTCGTAGTTATGCGTGCAATAAGGATACCTTTCCGCCGTGAAATTAAGTAAAGGTCATGCCTTAAGGCTTAACGGAAATATTGTGGTTGTGCTCATATCTGTCAATGACGAACGGTTTAATTTATTAATGAGTTCATTGGGTTGCATGTTCTTTGCAGAACGTTGCTCTCACCACAGCCCGTCAGAAAGAATTTGTTTCCATCAATATCTCCCACAGAACGTTGCACTCACCACAGCCCGTCAGAAAGAATCTGTTTCCATCAATACCTCTCACAGAACGTTGCACTCACCACTGCCCGTCAGAAAGAATTTGTTTAAAGTAAGATCTCCTACAGAACGTTGCTCTCACCACAGCCCGTCAGAAAGAATTTGTCTCCAGCAAGATATCCCACAGAACGTTACACTCACCACTGCCCGTCAGAAAGAATTTGTCTCCAGCAAGATATCCCACAGAACGTTGCACTCACCACTGCCCGTCAGAAAGAATTTGTCTCCAGCAAGATATCCCACTGAACGTTGCTCTCACCACAGCCCGTCAGAAAGAATTTGTCTCCAGCAAGATATCCCACAGAACGTTGCACTCACCACAGCCCGTCAGAAAGAATTTGTCTCCAGCAAGATATCCCACAAAACGTTGCTCTCACCACAGCCCGTCAGAAAGAATTTGTCTCCAGCAAGATATCCCACAGAACGTTGCACTCACCACTGCCCGTCAGAAAGAATTTGTTTCCAGTAAGATCTCCTACAGAACGTTGCTCTCACCACTGTCTGTCTGAAGGAATCTGTCTCTAGTCAGATCTCACACTTATTTTGTTGTAATTTTCAATGTATGCCATGAAACCGTCTTTTTCTTGGTCTGCCCCTGATGCGTCGCCTGCCACGTACTAAGCTTGCCACTATTGTTCTTTCCATCACACTGTCTATTGACTTGGGGGTAGCATTTTAATTTTCTCTGTAAGATCTCTGTTTATAAGCCTGTTCTTTACAATATTTGGGTCTTTTAATATGGATTCATTGTTCTATTTTAATAATATGTATATGTTAAAAGACATGTTTTTGAAGATAATATTCCAATACTTACACATATAATTTGAAAGCGAGACACCTAATTGATGATGAGAACTTACGCACTTCTTTATTCAAAGATGTGAGATGTGACTAACACAGACATGCATACACAAAGATATGAGATTTGACTAGAGAGAGAGAGAGAGAGAGATTCAGTGTCTTATGACTAAATGAATGAACATAAAGATTCACTCTTTCATTTTGCGTCCTGCCAGTGCACAGTGACACATCGTACAGGGTTAGCCTTAAGTCTCTTTTAAGGGTGAACTTCTCAGTTTCATTAAGGGATTTGCGCCAAGTATTATTATCTGTGCTGTCAATCTTCCTTTCAGAGTCTCTCTATGTTGACCTTTTTATCTTTTTCCTGTTCTTTCTAACGTTAATGATTGTTTTATGATTCTCTTGTTATATTTCTTCTGATCATCAGACCGATACATGCCACCTTTCACCTCTGGATGACATATTAAATGGCCAGTTCCATGGTTATTCCTCTTATTTTTATAAAATAAACATAAGATGGTATTTAGCAGCTATACTTGTTGAGAGACGAGACAAACTACCAACGTTTCGGCAAAAGCCTACATCGAGTACAAAATAACAGATATTAATACAAACACGTATAGTATTTATGGACCAGGAAAAAACGTTTGACCGTGTGGACAGGAACAAACTTTGGCAAACGTTAGAAACCTACGGTGTAGCAGGACAACTACTAGATAATATAATGGCATTGCATGAAAACAAAGTGCCATTAGAACATCGGAGGGTTTGTCAGAATGGTTTCAGGTTACAACAGGTGTAAGACAAAGGTGGGGTCCTCTCACCACTCCTCTTCATCACATATATGGACAAAGGAAATCAGGAAACAACCAACAATAAGGAAAAGTCAAATAATAACTTAGAGATTGAAAACTCCAACATCAACGAGTTACTCTTCGCAGATGACCAATGCCTAATATATGAGGATGAAAACCTGCTACAACAGCATTTAACATCTCTAGATAAAAGTTGTACAAATTACAGTATGAAAATTAATACAGCAAAAACAAAGGCTATGAGAATAATCAAATTAAGACACCCATTAAACATTCAAAGATAAAGAAATAAAACAAGAAAAGGAATTCAAGTATTTGGGAACAATGTTTACAGAAGATGGAAAACTAGACGGAGAAATTGACATGAGAATACAAAAAGCAAATGCTGTCACATACCAGTTTTCACTATTGTTAAGACAACCAAACATTTCTATGCCAGCTAAACAACAACTGATAAATAGCATCTTCATACCAGCTTTGTGCTATGAAAGTCAAACATGGACCCTTTCTAAATCACATTTAAGAAAGATCAATACATGTGAGATGCGATGCTTGAGAAAAGTAACAAACAACACAAGAAGAGATAGAAAACCAAATGAAACCATAAGAAAAATGGTAGGAACAAAACAGTGCCAAGAGTATATAGAACAACAACAACTTAAATGGTATCGCCACCTGGTCAGAATGAATCCTTACCAATCACCATCAAAGGCGTTCTTCTCGAGAATGCATGGAAAAGACCAAGAGGAAGATACAGAAGAAGATGGATAGATGCAGTGACAAGGCATATAACAACAAAGGAAAATCACAAATTCAGACAGTTCGAGCAGCTCAAGAACGACAAATGATATAACCACACCTTTTCGGTACCAGTGAGAGAGAAAAGAAATAAAGAAGAAGAATGCAAACACGAAAGCCAGGTACTAATCTTAAAACACAAAATCATGGAAGAGTAACAGTGACTGTGACCTCTCCTATATGTGCACATTGAATTGATTCCATTCTATACAGATGTTTGCTTGCCACTATATAAATCATTGTCTATTTCTTTAAATAAAATAGCTTGGTAAAATACCTCATTATTTCTGTTACGTTTAATATTTCGTTAACCAATCATTTATAAAGTCTACCATTTTCTCTTAGATGTTAATACTTTTTTAGCCAAATGACGTTTATTGGTAGCCATTTTACATGTTTGTTCTGCTTATTTGCTTGTTGATGTGTTTAATTCAGAATTGATATTATAAAGTTATATCTACTCTTCTTGTAATGTTTGCAATCCTGTATTGTGTCTCCATTTATTACATTCAGTTACCCCCCGAGCCTCCTTTTTTCATTGTTCCTCAGCAGATGTGATCGTTGTTTCCTTTTTGCTATTGAAGTTTAAATTTGACATTAATATAACAATATTGACAGAAACAACGTGTCGGAATCTGTTTGTACTAATTGGCGCCTGTTTGTGTTTCATAAATGGTGTTAATTGTCTTATTATTGTGTGTACTTTGTAACAATTGTTTTCTGTCTCATCATCATAATTATGTGCTATACCGGTTGACGTAGGCAATCATGCCCTTCCACAATCTTCTATCTACAGTGCATCATATCAGTTCTGTTGTTGACTGGTTTCCATGCCATGACACCAAGCTATCCAGTATTTTCTCTCTTTGTCGTCTGCGATCTCTCTTTCCTTTTATTTTGCCAGTTGTAACCAAGTATTCCAACGTTTTTCCTCTCATGATGTGCCCTGTTTTCTGTCTCAGCATACATTTTTTTCGGTCTATGAAACTGTTGAAAGATGTGCAAACCTTGACTTGTGAAACATCAAACACAAAATAAAATGACACAAACCATAATAAGAGGATAATTTTTATATTATAAAATCTCTTATAAATTCTCCATTAAAATGAACATTTATATTTTAAAAAATTAATAAATTGCGAGTTTCTAGTGAAGCGAGATCAAATAATGAATATTGAACGAACAATACATAAGTATTAGTACAATTCTTCTTATTATAAATGTGATTGATAAGGGACCTCTTTTGTGAACGTTCACCCGCTACATGGGCGTATGGATGCTTTGTGCCGTTAGTTTACGACACAGCCATAATATCTGCGTCTTTCGACCCGACACATCCGTCTTCGGCATAGATGAGTACATTTGCTTACCCATTGTTTGTCCGGACAGCTACCATTTTTTACCTACTCTTTTCGACTTTAACTGACAAGTGTTCTTTGACATGCGCGACTGCACACGGGGTCTCCTGTCTCTCGCAGGTTTCCAAGAGGGATAAACATCGAGTCGCACTACTCAGAGACCTGGGGAGGAAAAGACACGAAGAAACCACGGGTTCGATTTTTGACAAATTTCCACCTCCTATGGTGGGAACCGAACCCAGAACCTTCCTGTCCAGAGGTAAACATCTTACTTCTGAACCACCCAGTCCCCAATATAAACAACTAATATTATAGTGCTCGGACACATTATCTATTCTTTTTTAGTCTCTATCCTGATTATGCATAAAAATCCCTATACATCTCGATATCACTCGCGAGAATCTCACGTTTATGAGACAAATTTCTCAAAGAACAACTGTCCACAAATTTCAACTGTCCATACATTTCACCCGTCCACAAATTTCACCTGTCCACAAATTTCTCAACGATGAACTGTCCACAAATTTCACCTGTCCACAAATTTCACCTGCCCACAAATTTCACCTGTCCACAAATTTCACCTGTCCACAAATTTCACCTGCCCACAAATTTCACCTGTCCACAAATTTCACCTGTCCACAAATTTCACCTGCCCACAAATTTCACCTGTCCACAAATTTCACCTGCCCACAAATTTCACCTGCCCACAAATTTCACCTGTCCACAAATTTCACTTGTCCACAAATTTCTCAACGATGAACTGTCCACAAATTTCACCTGCCCACAAATTTCACCTGTCCACAAATTTCACCTATCCACAAATTTCACCTGCCCACAAATTTCACCTGCCCACAAATTTCACCTATCCACAAATTTCACCTGTTCACAAATTTCTCAACGATGAACTGTCCACAAATTTCACCTGCCCACAAATTTCACCTGTCCACAAATTTCACCTATCCACAAATTTCACCTGCCCACAAATTTCACCTGCCCACAAATTTCACCTATCCACAAATTTCACCTGTTCACAAATTTCACATGTCCACAAAATTCTCAACGATGAACTGTCCACAAATTTCACCTGTCCACAAATTTCACCTGCCCACAAATTTCACCTGTCCACAAATTTCTCAACCATGAACTGTCCACACATTTTACCTGTTCACAAATTCCACCTGTCCACAATTTTCTCAACCATGAACTGTTCACAAATTTTACCTGTTCACAAATTTCACCTGTCCATAAATTTTACCTGTCCACAAATTTCTCAACGATGAACTGTCCACAAATTTCCCATCTTTTCAACTGTCAAACAGATGAATTGGTGGAGCCTGCCAGATTGACCAGGTGTTCTGCATATGGTCTCCGAGATCACCGGACCTAACTATTTGTTAATTTTTTTTTTTCCATTGGGGGCCACGTAAAAGACAGAATGTATATCCCTCCACAATCAGCAATACTGGATGATATGCAGGGGCGCATCACCAAAGCTGTAAACACGATCACACAATGTATACTGCAGAGAGTCTGATCATCGCACTGATGCTTCTCCAATGACGGGTGTAGCGCACATCAAGTGTGTATGAAACTGGCCGATATAATATGGGACTTTATGAGCTGATGCAACATAACCATCAGTGTGTAAGATATATCCCCCCCCCCCCCTTTTTTCCCTCCCCCCCCTCTACAAAAAAAAATTAAATTCTATATTTGTTGAAATACAACGACCGTTTTTGTGTTCACCATGTATGTTGTATTGTTTATTTTTTGCTCTTCTTTATCTGCACTAGCACTTCGCTCGATTTTGTACGTGACACACAAAACATTCCAAATGTTTCCTTTATATTATATAGTCACAAAGTACGATAATTTCCTTCTGATATTGATCATAAGTTTTCTTTCTATCATGGCAGATATTGATAATAAGTTTTCTTTTTATCTTAACCGATATTGATAATAAATTGGTTTTCCTATCATGGCAGATATTGATAATAGGTTTTCTTTCTGCATTGGCCTGATATTCAAAAGTTTTCTTTCTGCATTGGCCTGATGTTCAAAAGTTTTCTTTCTGCATTGACCTGATATTCAAAAGTTTTCTTTCTGCATTGGCCTGATGTTCAAAAGTTTTCTTTCTGCATTGGCCTGATATTCAAAAGTTTTCTTTCCATCTTATCTTCATTTATAACGTCCTCACTACTCTTACCAGCTATTAATGGTTTTCCCAATATTTTTCTGCGGATCTACCTTTGTGTGGCCTTCTAATATGTCCTTTTGTTATCTGAGTATATACGATTCACGTCTATTATATATGGGCTAGTTCAAGTTACCAGTTAATAACTCTTTTTCTCACTTCTATTGGTAATATTAGATTAATATCCTTTCGCTGCCTTCCCCGAGCTATTCTGTCTGTCCAACTTAATTATTAAAAAAAACCTGAATGGTGGTAATTAAGTCTCCAATGTTAAGTCAATCCTTTTATATGGCTGTGAAACATGGAGAGCATAAAAAATGACAATCATGAAGATACAGACCTTTATTAATGGAAGCTTGGGATCTTCTTCTTCTTCTTCTTTCCTTCCTCATCTGCCTTTCAGCGTCGAGGGGAGATATAATTTGCGGTCTTTTGCTCTTCTGTTCGCCTCCGCTGCTGTTGTTTCCTAGTGCTTCTAATATTACATCGACCCATATTTTTCGTGGTCGACCCTTGGGTCTGGTGTTCGCACAACGTTTGTTGAAGGCTCGTTGTGTAGTGTTTTGTTCTTTCTGCCTTGTCACGTGGCCAAACCATTTTATCTGTTGTTTCCTTATATATTCTATGGCGGGGGCTATTCCTAGCTTTTTTCTCAATTCTTCATTTCTGATCTTATCTCTCAGACTGTTTTCTGTCATTCGTCTAACACATTTCATCTCTGTAGAGGTTATTTTTCTTATTGTTCTTGCATCTAGGGTCCAGGTCTGGCATTGGTAGCACAACGTTGGGATGAAGATTGTGTTGTATAGTGCTCGTTTTGCCTCCAGAGTTATTTCCTTGTTGGACAATAGTGGTGATAACTGTTCGATGATTTGACAAGCTTTGTTGCATCTTGATTCAATCTCTGCTGTTTGAGAATTATCGTTTGTCATTAGACTTCCTAGGTATTTGAATTCCTCTACTTGCTTTAGTTGTCTGCCTTCTATAGTTATGTTGATGTTCTGTTTATTTTTGACAACATTCGTAACTTCTGTTTTGTTGATGTTGATTTTCATGTTGTATTTTGTGCCTGAGATGTTGAGTTTGTTTAAGTGTTCTTGTAGGTCTTCTATTGTTTCATGTATTAGTGCCTGATCGTCTGCAAATAGGAGCTCGTTGATCTCCTCTGTCTCTGATGGGTTGGCTAGCTTGCATATATGGTCCATGTATGTAATAAACAGTAGGGGGATAGTACGCACCCCTGTCTTACTCCTAATCTAACTTCGAAGTGGTCTGTGTAGCCTGCTGCTGTTCTGACCCTGCAGCTGCTGTTGATGTAGAGGCTTTTAATAAGGTTGGTTAGATGTTGGCTTACACCGTATGTTGTTAGTATCTTCCACAGTTGTTCTCTATTTATTCTGTCGTATGCTTTTTCCTGGTCAATGAAGGCTATGTATAAGTTTTGATTGTGTTCTGTCGTTTTTTCTGCAAGCTGTTTTAGTGTGAATAGTGCGTCGGTACATCCTCTGTTTTTTCGGAACACCATTTGAGAATTACTTAACTGTAGTTCTATTATTGGTCTCAGCCTTTTTTTTCCAAGATTTTGGCGTATAGCTTTCCTACATGGCTGAGAAGGGATATACCTCTATATTGTTTGCAGTCTCTTTTGCTACCTTTCTTTTTCCATATTGGTATGATGATTGCCTGTTGCCAGTCTTCTGGGGCTTGTTGTTGGTGCCATGCTGCATTAAATATTCTGTGCAACCTTTGCATTCCTGTTCCTCCTGCTGCTGCTATTATTACTATTGGTATGTTATCTATCCCCGGTGCTTTATTTCTTGGTGCATATTTGATTACTTCTTCGATTTCCTCTTTCATGATGTTGGGTTCAGTATTTGTGAGTTCTGGCGTGGTTTTTGTTGTCTTATTGGTAGTTGGTATGTTTAACAGGTCTTCGAAATATTCTTTCCATCTCTGTTGCATACATTGGTTATTTGATATTGGCTGTCCGTCTTTGTCATTTATCAGCTCAGTAGGATCATGGTTTTCTTTTCTCGCTCTTGTGGCTTTTACTGCTTTGTAGAAATCTCTTGTGGCTGTCTTGAAGTCCCTGCTCATATTTTGTCCGAATTCTGTCCAATTCTTTTGCTTAGCTTCTTTGATCAACATTTTAACTCTTTTTCGAACTAAGGCATATTTTTTATATTTTTCTTGGTTCTTGTTCTCCCTCCAATTTTTAAACAGTTTCTTCTTTTCTTTGATTGCTTCTCTGATTGTTTCGTTCCACCACGGGGTGCTCTTTTTCCCTTCTCTTGTTCTTAGCTTCGTTCCACAAACTGTTTTAAAGATGTTGGTTACTGTTTCTTTAAATTGTTTCCACTCTTCTTCTACTGTGCATACTTCGTTAGAGAGTTTCTTGAATTCCTCTGTTAGTTTTTCTTCTAGGGTTTTCCTTGTTTCTTGATCTTTTAATTGTTTTATTTTATTTTCTGTTCTGTTCGCTTCTTTTGTTTGTTTTCGTATATTCTCTTTGTTTTTGGCTGTCTTAGTGTGACCATAACCATCTTGTGATCTGTGTCGTCTGTAATATTTGGGATTGCTCTGCTGTCAGTTACTCTTTCCTTGATCCTTGGGATGAAGATCATAATTTCTGAATAGACCAAAGCATTATGGGGGTTATACAGTTCGGCTGCTGAAGGCAGATCACAGAGCTCATTCTATTCTATCAGTGGTTAACAGCCTCTATCACTGCTGTACTGTGACTGATGAAGCAATTCGACAAATGGTGCTTTATTATTAACTCATCCACTAAAGGTAAGAACTGTTGATGTTTCTTTTTTGTAATGAAAATGTAATTTAAGACGTAAACAGACTTCAAATAAAGAAACGCGATTATACGATATTAGTGACACATGACATAAGGAGGCATAAACAGCAAGATTTATTTCAAAGTAAAGCAGAAAATAGAACACAGGGGCTAGGGACACAATAATAAAGGGACCTAACTGAAAGATTATTAGCGGACACTATATTCTAATATATCATGGAGCAGTGGAAAAGGGTACACCTACTGTATTTGGATCTATAATTTACTCAGAGAAAGCCAAATTTACGACAAAATCTACAAAGACAGAACATTTCTGGCTGTTCGATTACAATAACAAGTCACAAAACTGGAAAAAAACAAACAAAACTAATCCACGCCGTCTGTTCTCCTAATAACAGCAGCTTCATCGTGGGTGACAGACAAGAGTCCATTGTGTTTTTGTCAGACACTCTTAAAATAGTTAAAATGAAAGAAGAGCTTATTGTGTTGAAATATTTCAATTACGGAGTAAGAGGAAAATGGAAGTACGAAAGATCTATATAGGTGGACGTAAGGACCTTATTCTTCTACAACGATATTGACCTTCAAGACTATGTAGAAATTATTTTATGATGTCTGCATTATCTTTCAGGATTTAATTTACATTGTACTGTTTCTTTCCCAAAATAAGACTTTCCTTCGGCACATTTTCCACTCAAGGGTGCGTGCTTGAGGCGACAGTCTGATCTTCAGAAGTTGTGCCCCGTTAAACCCATTAGAAAATTATTGATGGGCTGCTTGATGCAACACAATTAGCAGCAGAAGTTAATCGGAATTGTGTGCTAACATGATTGCTATACAACAGATGGTAAATGAATTTAAATATTTGGGAACTTTGTTAACCTCAGACGGAAGATGTATAACAAAGGTGAGACGCAGAATGGCTCAGGCAAAAGCAGCTTTCCAAAAAATGAGGAAGATACTATGCAATCCATTTTTGACAATAGAAACAAGAAAAAGAGTTCTTAAATGTTATGTAGAGCCAGTCTTAACATATGGATGTGAATCATGGACAATAGGACAACAGACAAGAAAATCACTGGAGTCTGTAGAAATGTGGTTTTACAGAAGAATGTTGAGAATACCATGGACAGCTAAGAAGAGTAATGAAAACGTTCTGAAAGAGGTCAAAGCAAAAAGATAGATAATTTCCAATATTAGGAAAAAAACAATCATCATTTTTGTGGCCATGTAATGAGAAGAGAACAGCTGGAATATATTGTAACAACTGGGAAAATTGAGGGACTAAGAGATAGAGGGAAGCAAAAAGAAAAGACACCAAACAGCTTAAGAGAATGGCTTGGCAGTAAGTCAACAACAGAAATGATAAATAACTGTCGTAATCGGAAATTGTATTGAGACATGATCTCCTACGCCAGTAGGCCTGGTACTTGATGACGATAGAACAGATACAGAAACAAAAACATCGTTAGCAAAAAGGTTGAACATTAAGTCATTCCAGAACCGGAAGTAAATAAAGTTTGTCAAGCAAACGCAGAACCGTCTCGCTGAATTACTTTTTTTTTTGTACAACAATTAAGGAGAGGACTGGGTGGCCTAGAGTTAAGACACCGGCCCCTGGACAAGAAGTTTCAGGGTTCGATTCCCACCAAAGGAAGTTTTAAAAAAACGAATCCGATATTTCCTCTTGGCTTTACCCTCCCCTGGTTTCTGGAAAGATACATCCAATGTCCAGCCCTCACTGTGAAGTGAGATCCAATGTCCAGCCCTCACTGTGAAGTGAGATCCGATGTCCAGCCCTCACTGTGAAGTGAGATCCGATGTTCAGCCCTCACTGTGAAGTGAGATCCGATGTCCAGCCCTCACAGTTAAGTGATATCCGATGTCCAGCCTTTCACTGGGAAGTGATATCCGATGTCCAGCCCTCTCTGGGAAGTGAGATCTGATGTCCAGCCCTCTCTGGGAAGTGAGATCCGATGTTAAGCCCTCTCTCGGTAGTGAGATCCGATGTTAAGCCCTCTTTCGGTAGTGAGATCCTATGTTAAGCCCTCTCTGTGAAGTGAGATCCGATGTCCAGCCCCCACTGTAAAGTGAGATCCGATGTCCAGCCCCCACTGTAAAGTGAGATCCAATGTTAAGCCCTCTCTCGGTAGTGAGATCCGATGTCCAGCCCTCTCTGTGAAGTGAGATCCGATGTTAAGCCCACTCTCGGTAGTGAGATCAGATGTTAAGCCCTCTCTCGGTAGTGAGATCCGATGTTAAGCCCTCTCTCGGTAGTGAGATCAGATGTTAAGCCCTCTCTCGGTGGTGAGATCCGATGTTAAGCCCTCTCTCGGTAGTGAGATCAGATGTTAAGCCCTCTCTCGGTAGTGAGATCAGATGTTAAGCCCTCTCTCGGTAGTGAGATCAGATGTTAAGCCCTCTCTCGGTAGTGAGATCAGATGTTAAGCCCTCTCTCGGTAGTGAGATCAGATGTTAAGCCCTCTCTCGGTAGTGAGATCCGATGTTAAGCCCTCTCTGTGAAGTGAGATCCGATGTTAAGCCCACTCTCGGTAGTGAGATCAGATGTTAAGCCCTCTCTCGGTAGTGAGATCCGATGTTAAGCCCTCTCTCGGTGGTGAGATCCGATGTTAAGCCCTCTCTCGGTAGCTAGATCCGATGTTAAGCCCACTCTCGGTAGTGAGATCAGATGTTAAGCCCTCTCTCGGTAGTGAGATCCGATGTTAAGCCCTCTCTCGGTGGTGAGATCCGATGTTAAGCCCTCTCTCGGTAGCTAGATCCGATGTTAAGCCCTCTCTAGATTGTGAGATCCGATATCTAGCCGTCTTAGATATCTCCGAAAAACAGGAAGGCCCGCATACATTTTAAGCGTTAAAGAAACTTTGGCAGGTGGAGACCGAAAAGAGTGGGACAAAAGTTGCCGCTGCCCGGTCAAAATTAAGAAGAAAAATCTACCAGAAACGTTAAAGCTCTCGATGATAAAAATGAGAGTATCTCTGAAGCCGGAGAACATCAGCCTGTATGGCGAGGGACACCAGAGCACTCGGCTGCCGGTGTGGAAATTAGGAAACAATGATATTCATGAAAAATTCAGTCCAATGAGATTTCGGTAGAGATTATAACATTGACGTAGGCAAACAAACAAGAGAATAACATACGCAAGTAAAGATGTACAGCAGCCTCATAATGACGCTCTCTCATTCCAGACATGAAAGGTATAAGCTGGAAACTTCCACATCAGAGTCAGAGTTTATAAATATAAGAATAGCATACAAGTACTTTACATTTCCGTGAATGGTAGCAGCTTTCTAAGATGTTCTCCGATTGACATAGCTTTGAAGCGTTTCCACCGAGGAGGGGTGGAGTTTTGGACGGAAAACTGAAATACAGTGTCAGAAAACATAACCAGGGACATATCACAGACTGAAGTATCAAAACTGTAAATCAGTGTCAGAAAACATAAACATAGGCATATCACAGACTGAAGCATCAAAACTGTAACAGGGCCATTAATTATAAATAGTATGTCACTGTTATTAACAGTACAAAAAATGATCACTGCGAGTGTAATAGAAACAGGAGGAGAAGATAGAAGATTTCTATGTGGGATGATGTTCTTGAGAACCGACGTTGAATCGCAGCAGAGAACAGACAACATAAGAAACAATAACTTCTAAAATTGGTGTTGGAAAAAATTTTACGTGAGACATCAGAGAAAGACAGAAAAAAGTGGTTCCTATCAGCATATGAGAATAAGGTCTAACGAACACAAATACGTGACTTTAATAGCTTACCATGTAGTGTCTAGGTACGAAGAAGATCCAATGATGAACTTTGCGAGCTACAGATTTCCTCTTGATGTCGGCAGAATTCTACCTACAACCGACCCGGCTCGCAAAGCTGAACCTAGATCGGTGACGTCATATAACAGTGATGCTAGCAGGTCTATCTCTAAAGATGGTTATGGATACACAATAATACATTAAGCTTCCGGTGGAATGGGCTAACAACTACCTGTGTGAGGAATCTGATTCAGGATAGAAATATGAAACTGCTCACAACTCTCACACGGGTTCTGGATAAAACGAAGCACTATATGAATCTTCTGTACACACTGCGCCCAACCTGTGGGTCGTGATCTCTGACGAGATAATGAAGTATTTTCTCGTCGATTCCTGTGGTTATTTTAAAATACAGTTGTTTCATCATCACCATAGTGCCATCTCCACAACGAAGGTTGGCTACCATGGAGCGCCATTCTGCTCCGTCTCTTGATTTGATGGTGCAGGTTGTCATAGGCTGGTTTGTCCATCTTTTGATGTTACTCGTCCATGTTTAATCTTGGTCTGCCTCTGTTACCTTGTATTTTCCCCTCCAGGATTACTTTTAGTAGGAACAATAAAAAAATAAAAAAAAATGGTATGTAAGAAGCTTTACGTGATAAGTGGACGACACAGACTAAACAACGTTTCGGCCCAATAGGCCTTCATCAGGAACAAACAAAAAAAATACACACACAAAACTAATAACGAAACAACCAAAACAAAAACAATCAAAATGTGTTAAAGACAACAAAATTAACTATCCTGTCAAAACAAAAGGAAATAGCAACCAAGAGCGGCTGTCGTGAACGTAGAGAAACGTGCAGAAATGTGCGCAAATGCACACAGAACCAGAGGAATTCACACAGGGGTCAGTGTGCAAACACAAAGGAGAAAGAATCGAATAGTAGACTAACAGGTATTCAAAAGGCGGTAAGAGTGAGATGTCTGAGAGTGGGGTACAATAAAAACAAATGAGGGGTAAGGAGCACATAAAAAAAAAAGAGAACACCGAAGTGTCTCATAAGGGACTAGAGGAGAAGAACTATAAATAACATGGCATAGTAAGTAGACAAAAGAACCCAAATATGTGCAGTAGAGAAGGCTATGCAAAAGGGAAGGAGCAACCAAAAGGAAACTATGCTTATCACAGACTGGAGTATCAAAACTGCAACAAAGTGTCCGAAAAACATGAACAGGGACATATCACAGACTGAAGTATCAGCTGTTGTGTCTTTTATCATGTCGCATTTGTCTTGTTTGAATTGTGTTTAGTAGTTTTCTTTTCATTTTTAGTTGTTTTAAGACTTCATCGTTTGTTTTCTTTTCCTTCTATCCAATTCTACCTATTCATCTATATATCCACATTTCAAAGGCTTCAATTCTCTGGTCTGTTTTCTTGTTATTAATATAGTTATTTTTATTAATATAGTTATTTCACGCAAAAGAAACTGGAAAATCTGGCATCACATTGTAGCGCGCAGAGAAGACAAAATTGTGCCAGAAGACAAAAAACGCAGCACAAAAGAAATGAGCCCCAGGCACTACCCATGCGTCTTGTTGGTTCTGCGATCAGATCTGTTTATCCAAAATTGGGAGATTCGGCCACAAGTGTAACTGCATAGTAAAACAGTATTTAGCTTAAAACACTGATATACTACCATAGTACTGATAAATCTTAATCTTAACTGTTTGCTACCAACCACTTGTAAAGACACCCAAAGACCATGTACATAGTTTCAAATAAAATTTAATCAGAATCTTCAGTATTGTTTTATTTTCAATACTTTAATTGACCATTATAAAAGTTGGCCGGGACTAAAAATATTTTGTTGGAAAAGATTTATCACCGTATTCTTCTTAGTTTTGTTATATTTTTTCCTAACGTACTTTTTGCTGGTCTTTTTAAGATGCTGTGACCAATTCTCTGTCTTTTTTCCACTTTTGTTCTGTAATGCTGTAAAAACATTTGTGAGGGGGACTGGTTGGTCTCGAGGGCAAGACGCCGGCTTCGAGACAGAAAGGTTGTGGGTTTAAATCCCGGCTGCACCGGTTGGCGAGGGACCCCTGTGCACACGACTGCCAGGGAAAAACGGATTAACACGCAAAAATTCAGTTCCTAGTCTCTAGGGACTTCGTCAGAGGTTAAAAAAAAAAAAAAAAAAAAAAAAAAAGCTGGCGAATGCCAAAAAAAAAGGAAAAAAAAAAACATTTTTGAAAGTAAATTATTATGTGGTATATTCTGTAATGCTGTAAAAACATCATCTGTGGAAGTAAATTATATGTGCTCCATTCTGTATTGTTGTGAAAACATCATTTGTGGAAGTAAATTATATGTGGTACATTCTGTAATGCTGTAAAAACATCATTTGTGGAAGTAAATTATATGTGCTCCATTCTGTATTGCTCTGAAAACATTTGTGCAAGTAAATTATATGTGGTACATTCTGTAATGCTGTAAAAACATCATTTGTGGAAGTAAATTATATGTGCTCCATTCTGTATTGTTCTGAAAACATTTGTGAAAGTAAATTGTATGTGGTACATTCTGTAATGCTGTGAAAACATCATTTGTGAAAGTAAATTATATGTGGTACATTATGTAATGCTGTAAAAAACATTTGTGAAAGTAAATTATATGTGGTACATTCTGCAATGTTGTGAAAACATTTGTGAAAGTAAATTATATGTGGTACATTCTGTATTGCTGTGACAACATTTGTGAAAGTAAATTATATGTGGTACATTCTGTAATGCTGTAACAACATTTGTGAAAGTTTAATTATATGTGGTGCATTCTGTATTGCTGTGAAAACATTTGAGAGAGTAAATTATTATGACAAATAAGGGCTCAGTTTTGGAGCAAACGAACACTTCATTGAAATATAGAAAACTTTTAAAATAATCACTTTGTAGTTCAAAAAAATCAAAGAACATGTAGGCCATTCAGAAAAGTATCAAATTTAAGACAGCAACGAGATATACCACTAATTCCACCTGTTACTTGTATGAACATTAACAACAAGGTGTGGAAACCAACAACGAATATAAAATACAATAATTAACTTTACATATGGCCTGACCTTGACAAATGATCCTGCTACGAAACTGCAACAGCATTTAATGTCCATGAGCCACACATTTAAAACAACATGAACATTCGGGTTATAAGCACAAAATCCGTGACAACAGGAAGAGATAAAATAGATGTTATATATATATATATATATATATATATATATATATATATTTGGACACCTTCGGGTTTTCTTTTGTGTGCTTTGTGGAAATACATACACACATGAGTCTACGCATGTATGGTTATGTACATATGCTTTTTGGCACATCTGTTCGGCGTACACACCTACAGTTAGTTATATACAGTCTATACGTATCTTGTACCAACCTACCCATATTTTTAGAACCCTTCCTTTTCATTTCTCACCTGACTGGCTTGTCAATGAGATATATAGTTGGTCAGCCCACCCACCAATTTTAGGTCAGTCAGAAGCTGACCAAGCTTCTGGACCACAGGGGAGTGACCTTTTATTATTTCCCTTCTAGCGTATCTTGCATATTATCGCCATGTAGTTAGGTTTGTGAATATATACTTATATATATGTGTGTATGTTATATAAATATATATATATATATATATATGTATGTGTGTGTGTGTGTGTGTTGTTTGTTGTTCCAGCTGAACGCTTACTTGGCCGAAACGTCAACTTTTGATTTGTTACTCATCTACGTAAAGCTTTTACCATACCACTTTTTTCTACTTAAAAAAAAATAAATTGTCATTATCATCAGCTTTACAGCAGCTTCACATCTCTATGCATCTTGGTGCATCTTGATGTCTTTACTCCTTTTGTTAAATATAAATGCTGGTGGCAGAATTGACGGGGAAGCGAGACTGACGTTGCGCAACTCTCCCTTCTTCATTTAATGCACAACTCACTTTGTCTTGCAGCCATCTCCTGCCACTTTTAAAAGAGCACGATGACAGCGACTCCCTTCTCAACACACAAAGAAGAGGAACAACAAGTTGCTCTTTGTAAGTTAGAACTTCCTTCGACGACAGTAAAATTTAACAAATAAATGCTTATCACATATTTTACATATCAGATATTTTACATATCAGATATTTTACATATCAGATATTTTACATATTAGATATTTTACATATCAGATATTTTACATATCAGATATTTTACATATTAGATATTTCACATATCATATATTTTACATATCAGATATTTTACATATTAGATATTTTACATATTAGATATTTTATATATTATATATTTTACATAGACACATAGACAGATTCCGGAACAGAGTCAAGAAAGCCAAAACCTACCCAGGAGCAGATATTAATTCAGATTACAATCCTGTAATGATTAAAATGAAAATCAAATTAAAGAAAAAGAAACAAAATACTACTCCAGCAACACCTATAGATATATCAGCGTTAAACCAGAAAGATGTAAAAGAAACTTATACTGTACAAGTAAGGAACCCATATCAGAAGCTGCTAGAAGAAGGGATTGAACAGTGCAGAAGAGAAAATCCTGAAGAAAAAGTCACAACCAAATGGCAATGCATAAAAAACAGCATACAAGAATCCTACATCACCTGACCCAAAAAGGAAAGTAACAAAAAACAAAAATGGATAACTGACATTTTAGAAAAAAATGGAAGAGAGAAGACAAGCGAAGAACACTGCCAGATACAAGGAAATTGATAATGAAATACGAAAAATGTGCAAAAAGGCAAAAGAAGACTGGCTCAACCAAAGATGTCTAGAAGTCGAAACTATGGAAAGTAAACAAAATTTAAGAGGAATGCACACAGAAATAAAAAGAATGACTAATAAAGACAAAAAAACTGCTGGAAACGGATGTATAGCAAACAAAGAGGGAAGAATGCAAACAGACAACAAAGATATAATCGATAGATGGCAGGAATACATAACAGAATTATTTCATGACGAAAGGGACAAAAAACCATTTATAAAATGTACATCCAGCTATAAAATCCTGAAATCTGAAGTAGAAAAAGCTATAAAAAAAACAATGAAAAAGGGAAAAGCAGCAGGACCTGACAACATACAGATAGAGATGATACAAGCACTAGAAGATTTTGGAATTGAAGTGATCACAGACATATGCAATGACATATACCATACAGGATACATACCAAATGAACTAAAAACATCAACTTTTATTGCATTGCCTAAAAAGAATGGTGCTGTTGAATGCAGCGATTTTAGAACAATAAGCCTAATAAGCCAGGTAACCAAAATTTTACTAAAAGTTATACAAGGAAGGATTCAGAATAAAATTAATAATGAATTAGATGAACAGCAATTCGGATTCAAGAAAAACAGTGGGACAAAAGAAGCCATATTCAGCATGAGGACATTGATCGAAAAGTACATAGAAGTAAACAAACCAATATATGCCTGCTTCATAGACTACACCAAAGCATGTGATAGAATACACCATAATCAACTTATAGACTGCCTAAAAGATATAAATCTGGATGACACAGACATACGACTGATATGTAATTTGTACTGGGAGCAAACAGCAATAATAAAATATAACAAGGAGAACTCTACCCCCATGGATATAAAAAGAGGAGTAAGACAAGGATACATTCTATCACCAAGCTTGTTCAATTTATACACTGAGCAAATCTTTAAAAACATCAATGAGATGCCAGGCCTAAACATTAATGTGAAGATAATCAATAACCTAAGATATGCTGATGATACTGTACTACTAGCGGAAAATCCTAAAGATCTACAACACTTGCTTAATGTGATAAACATGACAAGCAAAAAATATGGACTAGATATGAATATCAAAAAGACTAAAACTATGATCATAAACAAAGGAAACTCTCAAGACCTACAATTAAATATCAAAGTTGAAGGAATACATCTAGACACAGCTCAGAACTACAACTACCTGGGACATACTATAACCAGTGATGGAAAATGTACAACTGAAATAAATAAAAGAATAGGTATGGCAAAAAGTAATTTCGATGCCATGAAAAATATACTAACATCAAAACAAATAACAACAGGCTAAAACTAAGAATAGGGTGTCCGGTTAGCGCAATCGATAGGCGGTTGGCTTACCACGGCAACAGCCGGGGTTCGTACCCTGGCGAGGACACCTGGGTTTTACTAATTCCCTAAAAATTAGTAGGAGCCGCGATAGCTCAGTGGTTAGTGAACTGGACTACTACGGACAAGGGGTAGGGTTCGATCCCAACCGACGGCTCCGGGTTCACCCAGCCTTAAATGGGTACCGGATTTTTTCTGGGAAAGTAAAACAGCACGGGCGTAATACCGACCACATTACCCCAAAAATCATGTGCTGAAGGTCTGTAAAATATAGGGTCACTAACACCATATTTTTTCCCTATACGCCACTTGGCGTGACGGGGGGTACTTTACTTTTTTTTTTACTTTTAAAACTAAGAATAGCAAAATGTTACATCTTCTCAATATTCCTGTATGGTGCAGAAACATGGACCAGAAAACAGAACAGAAAATTGAGGCCTTTGAAATGTGGATTTACAGAAGAATAGGTAGAATTGGATGGAAAGAAAAGAAAATAAACGAGGAAGTTTTAGAACGACTAATGGTGAAAAAAGAACTACTAAACACAATTAGAACAAGACAAATGAAATTTTTTGGTCATGTTAAAAGACACAACAGTCTAATAAAAGTAATATTAGAGGGGAAAATACAAGGTAAAAGAGGCAGAGGCAGACCAAGACTAACATGGACGAGTAACATCAAAAGATGGACAAATCAGCCTATGACAATCTGCACCATCAAAGCAAGAGACAGAGTGGAATGGCGCTCCATGGTAGCCAACCTTCGATGCGGAGAATTCACCCAATAATAATGATAATTAAAAATATTTTACATATTAGATATTTTACATATTAGATATTTTACATATTAGATATTTTACATATTAGATATTTTACAGCAGCATGGATATTTTAACAAAGAGGATTTCTCCTACAGCCACAAGGATCCGCATAGCAACTCAAAGAAACATCTTAGAGAAAACATTTTTACTATTTCCTTATTCTCCGTGGTGAACGTGACACCAACACGTCAGAATCATAAGGTCATAATATAGCCCTGAAACAAATAATTGTTTGTTGAAAGATGCTGGAGTAACCAGAAGGGATTATGAACAAAATGAGATAACAAAAGAAAGAGTAGGCGTTGAAGCAATCTTACGGAGTCAAATGAGAAAACAAATATATTAGTTTGTTTGCCTGGAGAAAATGAGATTGTAATTCTATAGCGTAAAAGACTACAAGAAAATGAGAAGGTAAAAGAGCTCCAGACAGACCAAAATTAAGGTGGACTGACATTAAGAAATGTCTAGATCATTATTATATAACAATGGCTGAAAGAGGCTACCAAAAATACAAGAGATTGATGCAATCATCTCTTTGACATCCGAAATGGTATCATAAGAAGCCGAGCAGTAAAGTCTTGCAATACGTCACAACCTTACATTATAAATGCCAGAAAAATGTTTTGACTGCTTTTTGTACAATTTCTTCTGGTAACTTTTTTCTAGTAATAAATATTTATAATGTAAACTACACGTAGTTTCCTTATGCTTTTCATTAATTTTGTAAAACGTCAATACCTTCAGATAATTAGTCCAGACAAGGTGCCCTAATATCTCGTTTGGCAGTTAAATCCCAACCTGGCAAACTAGTTATCCTGTGTTGTTTCCTTAACCTCTCTCTGGCAGGTGTCACTGGACGCTGTGGTTCGTCTGTTTTGACGTGAAATATCGTGAGCATTAATTTCAATTACATCCGGTTTCTGTATCCATTATCCGTATAATCTTTCGTGAAAGTAGTCCACGGTTGACTTACAATTCAAGTTGAAATTGTTGTCATTATTTAGGATTGTTTGCCATTGGCGTCACATCCTCTCCTAAGGTTTAAGTTATTATCTCCATTTCAACATTTCTCTACCACTCATTTTCTGATGAATTAAAAAGAAAATTAAATTGCAAAGTTTACTTGAAATTCTAACAAGTTTATTCCTTGCCTCGACATAATCTTCCGATACCAGCACGCGCTCACTGCCCAGCTTGAATTGGCTTTCCGGAAGTGGCAGTACACGTTTGATATTTTCGCGCCATTAATAGCGTGTTAATGTGGCCATTTTGAAAATAACTTCTATTGTCAGGTTTGTCAGAATGTTTTTCGTAGTCGAATTAATGGGTTTCAACCTGGTTCATGGTATCTTGCTGGTTCTCTTGAATACTTCCATGACGTCACGCAACATCAAACAGTATAATTATTTATTTAGAACAAATGCCACTTTTTTTCTAAAACGATCTCAATAATTTTGTAGATTATGATCACATTTTATGATTCAGTACTACCATTATTTTATATAAATGATGTCTGGAGCATTTCTATTGTTTCTTTATTAATTTGAAATAGGATCTGTCAAAGGTGACATTTCGTTAAATGTCACAAATGTAAAGATAAAGGTAAAGTACACGACTTGAACAGATAGAACTCCCGAAGCTTCCGGGAAAATGGCGGCCATTGCTGCAGCCCCTTTATAGAGCGCCAACACCAAAACAGTTTTTGTTTTGACTGGGTTATGGGTGTGTGTGTGTGTTTGTTTATATTTATTTATTCGAGTAAACTGCAGTTGGAAGTGACTCTGGTCATTCTCTTTTCGGTGATATCGTTTGAAATTGTTGCCCATGCAGCCGAGTTGACTCACACTGAAGTTCGACCTTGATAACGGTCGCTAACCGACAATGACAAAATCAAAATGGCTGCTTGTCGCTCCCTTTTTGTGGAGACTAATGCAGGCACTTAAACCGTTCCGGCTGTTTTGTTTTTTAAATGTTTATTTTAAATGTACGTTCTAAATGTATTTTTAAATGTGTGTTTTAAATGTTTATCTTCAATGTATTTTTTAATGTGTTTTAAATGTTTATTTTCAATTTATTTTTTAAATGTATTTTTAAAATGTATTTTTAAGTGTGTGTTTTAAATGTTTGTTTTCAATGAATGTTTTAAATGTATTTTTAAAATGTGTATTTTAAATGTTTATTTTCAGTGTATGTTTTAAATGTATTATTAAAATGTGTGTTTTAAATGTTTATTTTCATTGTATGTTTTAAATGTATGTTTTAAATGTGTGTTTTAAATGTTTATTTTCAACATTTTTTAATGTGTGTTTTAAATGTGTGTTTTAATGTATGTTTTAAATGTGTGTTTTAAATGTGTGTTTTAAATATTTATTTTCAATGTATGTTTTAAATGTGTGTTTTAAATGTTTATTTTCAATATATTATTGAATGTATGTTTTAAATGTTTATTTTCAATGTATGTTTTAAATGTATTTTAAAATGTGTGTTTTAAATGTTTATTTTCTATGTATTTTTTAATGTGTGTTTTAAATGTTTGTTTTCAATGTATGTTTTAAATATGTGTTTTAAATGTTTATTTTCAATGTATGTTTTCAATGTATTTTTAATGTGTGTTTTAAATGTTTATTTTCAATGTATTTTTAAACGTGTGTTTTAAAATTTTATTTTCAATGTAATTTTTAAATGTATTTTTCAAATGTGTGATTGAATGGTTTATTCTAATGTATTTTTAAAATGTATTTTTCAATGTATGTTTTAAATGTTTTTTCAATGTATGTTTTAAATGTATTCTTAAATGTATGTTGTAAATGTTTATTTTCAATGTATTTTTAAAATGTTTATTTTCAATGTGTTATAAATAGTAAAGTGTAAAGTACCCCGTCAGGTCAAGTGGCGGCGTAATGCGTGTTTTAAATGTTTTTTAAATGTATGGTTTAAATGTTTTTTGAATGTATATTTTAAATGTTTTTTGAAAGTATGTTTTAAATGTTTATTTTCAATCTATTTTTTATGCTTGTTTTAAATGTGTGTTTTAAATGTTTATTTTCAATGTATTTCTTAAATGTTTGTTTTCAATGTTTGTTTTAAACGTTTATTTTCAATGTATTTTTAAAATGCTTTTTAAATGTGTGTTTTAAATGTTCATTTTCATTGTATGTTTTAAATGTGTGCTTTAAATTTTATTTTCAATGTATTTTTACAATGTATTTTTAAATGTGTTTCAAATGTTTATTTTCAATGTATGTTATAAATGTATTTTTTAAATGTGTGTTTTAAATGTTTATTGTAAATGTATTTTTTAATGTGTGCTTTAAATGTGTGTTTTAAATGTTTTTTTCCATGTATTTTTAATGTGTATTTTAAATGTTTATTTTCAATGTATTTTTTAAATGTATGTTTAAAATGTCTGTTTTAAATGTTTTTTTTTCAATGTATTATTTAAATGTGTGTTTTAAATGTATTTTTTTAAATGTGTGTTTTAAATATTTATTCTCAATGTATTTTTAAAATGTATTTTTAAATGTATGTTTTAAATGTTTTTTTTCAATGTATGTTTTAAATGTATTTTTAAATGCGTGTTTTAAATGTTTGTTTTAAATTTATTTTGTAAATGTATGTTTTAAATATTTATTTTCAATGTATTTTTAATGTGTGTTTTAAATGTGTGTTTTAAATGTTTATTTTCAATTTATTTTTAAAATGTATGTTTAAAATGTCTGTTTTAAATGTTTTTTTTCAATGTACTATTTAAATGTGTGTTTTAAATGTGTGTTTTAAATGTACTTTTTAAAAGTGTGTTTTAAATGTTTCTTCGCAATGTATTTTTAAAATGTACTTTTAAATGTACGTTTTAAATTTTTTTTCAATGTATGTTTTAAATGTATTTTTAAATGCGTGTTTTAAATGTTTGTTTTAAATGTATTTTGTAAATGTATGTTTTAAATGTTTATTTTCAATGTATTTTTTAAATGTGTGTTTTAAATGTTTGTTTTAAATGTATTTTTTAAATGTATGTTTTAAATGTTTTTTTCATTGTATATTTTAAATGTATTTTTAAATGTGTGTTGTAAAAGTTTATTTTCAATGTATGTTTTAAATGTATTTTTAAAATGTTTTTTAAATGTATGTTTTCAATGTTTTTTTTTTTTAATGTGTGTTTTAAATGTTTATTTTCAATGTATTTTTAAAATGTGTGTTTTAAATGTTTATTTTCAATGCATTTTTAAAATGTGTGTTTTAAATGTTTATTTTCAATGCATTTTTAAAATGTGTGTTTTAAATGTATGTTTTCAATGTATGTTTTAAATGTATGTTTTCAATTAAACTGGAGTAAGGAAGTGACTGTGCGCTCTCTATTCGATGAAAGTCGTTTGTAATCGTTCGTCGTCTGTGACCTCAGATTAGGGCTGCAAGCTAGTCGACCACGTCAACAGCATTTGCCACCGCGTTTTGGCGGCAACTAATACATGAGTGGAGTAAAAATGGGAAATATGAGATGTCGAGTTTGTATCTGTTCAATAATCGCTGTGATATCGATGTCGAGTTTGTATCTGTTCAATAATCGCTGTGATATCGATGTCGAGTTTATATCTGTTCAATAATCGCTGTGATATCGATGTCGAGTTTGTATCTGTTCAATAATCGCTGCGATATGGATGTCGAGTTTGTATCTGTTCAATAATCGCTGTGATATCGATGTCGAGTTTATATCTGTTCAATAATCGCTGTGATATTTATATTGATGTCGAGTTTGTATTTGTTCAATAATCACTGTGATAATGATGTCGAGTTTGTATCTGTTCTATAATCACAGTGATAATGATGTCCAGTTTGTATCTGTTCAATTATCACTGTGATATTGATGTCTAGTTTGAATCTGTTCAATAATCACTGTGCTATTTATGTCGATGCCGAGTTTGTATCTGTTCAATAATCACTGTGATAATAATGTCGAGTTTGTATCTGTTCAATAATCACTATGATAATAATGTCGAGTTTGTATCTATTCAATAATCACTGTGATAATAATGTCGAGTTTGTATCTGTTCAATAATCACTGTGATAATGATGTCGGACGAAGTTTTAAAACAACTAACAATGTAAAGAGAACTACTAAACACAATTCAAACAAGACAAATTCGATTTTTGGGCCATGTTAAAAGACACAACAGCCTACTAAAAGTAATCCTGGAGGGGAAAATACAAGGTAAAAGTGGCAGAGGTAGACCAAGACTAACATGGGCGAGTAACATCAAAAGATGGACAAATCAGCCATGACAACCTACACCATCAAAGCAAGAGACAGAGCAGAATGGCGCTCCATAGCAGCCAACCTTCATTGCGGAGACGGCACTCGATGATGATGATTGATGTCGAGTTTGCATCTGTTCAGTAATCATTGTGATATTGATGTAGAGTTTGTATCTGTCCAATAGTCACTGTGATATTGATGTCGAATTTGTATCTGTTCAATAATCACTGTGATATTGATGTCGAGTTTGTATCTCTTCAATAATCGCTGTGATATTTATATTAATGCAGAATTTGCATCTGGTCAATGATCACTATGATAATGATGTCGAGTTTGTTTATGTTCAATGATCACTGTGATAATGATGTCGAGTTTGTATCTGTTCAATGATCACTGTGATAATGATGTCAAGTTTGTATCTGCTCAATTATCACTGTGATAATGATGTCAAGTTTGTATCTGCTCATTGATCACTGTGATAATGATGTCGAGTTTTTATCTGTTCAATGATCACTGTGATAATGATGTCGAGTTTTTATCTGTTCAATGATCACTGTGATAATGATGTCAAGTTTTTATCTGCTCAATGATCACTGTGATAATGATGTCGAGTTTGTATCTGCTCATTGAGCACTGTGATAATGATGTCGAGTTTTTATCTGTTCAATTATCACTGTGATAATGATGTCAAGTTTGTATCTGTTCAATGATCACTGTGATAATGATGTCAAGTTTGTATCTATTCAATGAGCACTGTGATAATGATGTCAAGTTGGTATCTATTCAATGATCACTGTGATAATGATGTCAAGTTTGTATCTGTTCAATGATCACTGTGATAATGATGCCAAGTTTGTATCTGTTCAATGATCACTGTGATAATGATGTCAAGTTTGTATCTGCTCATTGATCACTGTGATAATGATGTCGAGTTTTAATCTGTTCAATGATCACTGTGATAATGATGTCGAGTTTTTATCTGTTCAATGATCACTGTGATAATGATGTCAAGTTTGTATCTATTCAATTATCACTGTGATAATGATGACAAGTTTGTATCTGTTCAATGATCACTGTGATAATGATGTCAAGTTTGTATCTGTTCAATGATCACTGTGATAATGATGTCAAGTTTGTATCTATTCAATGATCACTGTCATAATGTTGACGAGCATATAGTACCCTCTGTGATATATTGCTGACTATTGATTTTACAACGCCCCTAGGAACTATTATGGAAAGTATGTATCTCTTTAATAAACGCCGTGGTATTGATCTTTGTTTTTTGGTTATAACTATGATCACTATACTGCATCAACGCTCATTTTCCAACGTATTTCTAGATCCACGGAAAAATGTCAGTACAGTTAACGAGCTCCTTATACCAGTGGATGTTCCCGGTCTCCAATGTACTGTTAGGAGAAGATGGAACGAATTGTAATTTTAATTGTAAAATATGTCTTATGCAATGGCATACAATATGCTATTTGCTATATAACAGTCAAAGATCTCTTTTGGGCGCGCAAGTTAGATAGAGAACTCCATTCTAACCGTTCATTTCAGATAAGAGTAGGTTGTCGATCTCACCTATTTTGAGTCAGAAATGGGATCAAACATGTATCGATACAAATGGTTCGAACTAGCATCTTCTGAATGTAAGGGTGAAACACACTTACATAACATAACAGCGAACGCTTAAAATTTTTGCCAGTTGTAACCAAGTATTCCAACTTTTCTCTTCTCATGATGTGTCCAAATAATTTTGATTGTTTCTTTCTGATGTATTTTTTAGGGGTTCCCTTTTTGTATTGGCCTCTTTGAGAATTTCTTCATTGATATTTTTTAGCTGTCCTGGGAACTTTCAACATTCTTCTGAGAAATCCCAATTCTGTGGTCTTTTCATTTGTTTGGCTACTGTCCATGATTCGCTTTCATAGGTCAGAATTGGTTCTATTTAGCAACGGTGAACTCTCTTTCTCACTTCTATTGACATATATTTGTTGCAAAAAATATTTTTCATTTTCTGAAATGCTATTTTGGTCTAAGCTATTCTGCTTTTGATTTCTGTGGTGCATCTTCCATTTGATGTTATTATTGTGCCCAAGTGTTTGACACATTGCACTTGTTTCAGATTTGTCCTGTTTATTTTTATGCTGCATGATGGTGATGATTGTTTCTTTGATATGACCATTACTTCTGTTTTCTTACCATTCAGACTGAGACCTTTTTTCTTGCTTTCTTTTACTATTATGTCTATCATTTCTTGTAGTTCATAATCTGTCTCTGCTATTAAGACTGTATCATCCGCATATCGCAAATTAATTATGATTATTTTACATTGTGATATTGTTATGGGCTTTTTATCAAAGCCGAAACGGTCCGGAACTCGTTTCTACAAACTATTAGGGTTTTTACTGTTTCAAGAGGAAGGCGATTAGCGTTTCAGAGGCATGAGTTATTACGATTTAAAAAAATTATTTCATTGGTTTGACTATAGAGTTTCTGTTATCTTTAATTTAAAAAAAATATGTGTGAAAACGTATTCTTATTACTATTATTATTATTATTATTATACAGCACGATTGTCTAAATAGGGAACCAAAATCTTCAATAATTAAAATGAAATCCTCGAGGATTAAGGAGTTGGCCATTTGCATCATACACTCTTGGCAGACCTTTGTTTTATAGCCTATATGTTCATGTCTATTCCTACAAGTGGATATAAAAGTGGAGGGAGTAAACCTGGAGATAGTTCAAAGGTGCAACTACCTTAGACATACTATAACCAGCGATAGAAAATGTAAAACTGAAATAAACAAATGAAATAGGAAAGGCAGAAAGCAATTTAAATATACTGAGATCAAGGCAAATAACACCAAGATTAAAACTAAGAATAGTAAATTGTTATATCTTCTAAACATTCCTGTTTAGTGCAGAAACATTAACATTAGACACGAAAACAGAGCAGAAAATTGAAGCCTTTGAAATTATTTACAGAAGAATAGGAACAATTGCATAGAAAGAAAATAAATCAAATGTTGAAGATTTACAAGAAAACTAAAAATGAAAAGATAACTACTAAGAACAACTCAAACAAGACAAATGAGAATTTTGGGGCATGTTAAAATACACAGCCGTCTACTAAAAATAATCTTGGAAGGGAAAACACAAGGTGAACGAGTCAGAGGCAGTTGAAGTCAAATATGGACGAGTAACATCAAACGATGGACAAGTCAGCCTATTACAACCCGCACTATCAAAGCAAGAGACAGGGGCAGACCAAGACTAACATGGACGAGAAACATCAAACGATGGACAAGTCAGCCTATTACAACCCGCACTATCAAAGCAAGAGACAGGGGCAGACCAAGACTAACATGGACGAGTAACATCAAACGATGGACAAGTCAGCCTGTTACAACCTACACTATCAAAGCAAGAGACAGGGGCAGACCAAGACTAACATGGACGAGTAACATCAGACGATGGACAAGTCAGCCTGTTACAACCTACATTATCAAAGCAAGAGATTGAACGGAATAGCGCTCCATTCTAGCCTACCTTCAATGCGGAGAAGGCACTTAACGATGACGAGGTTCATGTCAATTTTCATAGGAAAGCCTAGCTTGGTAGGCAAGCACGCTGTGTTTTCTTGATTATGTGGATAGCTTGATGTTGTGTATGTGTCGCTCACCGTGCTCATATAACTCATTCACTACAAGAGTTTGAAGATGAAGAAGAAGATGATGATGAGGAAGAAGATGAATAATATGATGAAGTAAAAGAAGAAGAAGAAAAAGAAGAAGAAGGAGAAGAAGAAGAAGGAGAAGAAGAAGAAGAAGAAATCCAGTCGAAATATTATTTTGTGCCACATCTCAAGAACCAAGATTAAATTTGAAGATTTTCATGTACTTTTTCAACTTTCAAATTCAACACATGAAAAGAGGCAAAGCTCCATGTCTCCCGACAATATAACAACCGAAGAGATAAATGCATTAGGAAAGCTGGGAGTACAAGTCATAACAAAATTACTCAATGACATATATAACACTGGACACATACCCGAAGAAGTCAGGCGCCACTGACTGTGAGGGTCATCGCACTATTAGTCTCATGAGTCATATGACAAAAATATTACTAAGAATCATCATGAGACGTGTAAGGAACAAAATGAAAACAGAAGTAAGTGAGGAACAATGTGGATTTCTGCAAGGAAAGGGTACCAATAATGCAATATACATCTTAAGAACATTGATAGAAAGATCTATAGAGGTAAAGAAAGATCTATATATGTGCTTCATATACGACACAAAAGCATTTGACAAAGTAAAGCATGTGGAAATAATCAATATGCTGGAGAAATTAAACATTGATGGCAAGGATCTGCGAATCATAAAAAAACATGTACTGGCAACAAACAGCAGCTATACGAATTAGCAACCAAACAGGACAATTGCAATATTTAAAACAAGGAGTCAGACAAGGCTGTGTTCTGTCGCTGGATTTGTTTTCACTCCACAGCGAGTATATTATGAGATCAATAGTAGACAAAAAGGGAATTGAAGTCAACGGTCACAACATAAATAATTTGCGATATGCGGATGACACAGTCTTAATAGCAGAGACAGAGAATGAAAACTACAAGAAATGATAGGCAAAATAGTAAAAGAAAGCAACAAAAAAGTTCTTAGTCTAAATAGTAAGAAAACAGAAGTAATGGCCATGTCAAAGAAACAATCATCACCATCATGCAGCATAAAAATAATCAGGACAAATCTTAAACAAGTGCAATGCGTCAAATACCTGATAACACAATAATAACATCAGATGGAAGTTGCACCACAGAAATAAAAAGCAGAATAGTTCAGACCAAAATAGCATTTCAGAAAATGAAAAATATCTTATGCAACAAATCTATGTCAATAGAAGTGAGAAAGAGAGTTCATCAGTGCTATATAGAACCAATTCTGACCCATGCCAGCGAATAATGGACAGTAGACAAACAAATGAAAAGACGATTAGAGGCCACAGAGATGGGATTTCTCAGAAGAATGTTGAAAGTTCACAGGACAGCTAAAAAGACCAATGAGGAAGTTCTCAAAGAGGCCAACACAAAAAGGGGACTCCTTAAAAACATCAGAAAGAAACAATCAACATTTTTCGGGCACATCACGAGAAGAGGAAAATTGTGATGCTCGGTTACAACTGGCAAAATAAAAGGATAGACAGATTGCGGACGACAATGAGAAAATACTGGATAGCTTGGTGTCATGGCATGGAAAACAGTCAACAACAGAACTGATACGATGCACTGTAGATAGAAGATTGTGGAAGGACATGATCGTCTACGCCAACCGCTATGACACATGATGCTGATGATGATGAATGTTCTCTTGAGATAACTTTTAAGGTGATTTTTAGCCCACCATGTGAGCGTTTACCTTTTCGCAACCTGATATAGGGGAGACAAATAGAAGATAACTAAATCATCTTCAATAATTAGATAAGATAAATAAAGTCGCATTTGGAAACTTGAAATGAAGATGAGACACGCAGGTGCATACAATCAGCCCACTCAAGGCTTATGTTTTACAAAATAAAAAAAGCATCCCCGGCAAGCTAATTAGGTTTGTTAATTAAATAAAATTAGTTTTTGTGTTAGACTTAAAGTAAAAGAATCCTGCACATGGATAATCAAGAAACAACGCAAAGTGCACGAGTCACACGAGTATGTGTGCATAAATAAAAATTATCTCATCTTATCTTATCTTTTCTGATCCGATCTTATTTTTTCTATCTTATCTTATCTGATCTGATCTTATTTTTTCTTATATTGTCTTATCTTTTCTGACCTTATCTTATCTTATCTTATCTTATCTTATCTATTCTTCCTGAACCAGGATCCATTTGAGCGTGAGGTTTTCAAAATGACGTCACAGCAATAAATGCACATGCTTTTGTTTTAGCTGTGGCATTCTTCCTTCTCTTCTTCTGTTTCTTCTTTTTTTATGCCATACCGGCCCCCCCCCTCCCAACTGGGAGTGGAGGTTGTTGGGACACCAACGATAAGATTTCGCCAACCTCCTCTACTTATATCTATCTTTAGTCATTCTTTGGGACAGCAAATTCGAAGCCTGGGCATTCTTTGGTGTTATGTTCCCCAAAAAATAAACAGGACAAATCTGAAACAAGTGCAACGCGTCAAATACTTGGGAACAATAATAAAATTAGATTGAAGATGCACCACAGAAATAAAAAGCAGAATAGCTCAGGCCAAAATAGCATTTCACAAAATGAAAAATATCTTATGCAACAAGTCTATGTTAATAGAAATGAGAAAGATAATTCATCGGTGTTATATAGAACCAATTCTGACCTATGGAAGTAAATCATGGACAGAAGAAACCGTATGAACAAACGATTAGAGGCCACAGAGATGGGATTTCTCGGGAAAATGTTAAACGTTCCTTGTACAGCTAAAGAGACCAACCAATAAGTTCTTGAAGAGGCCAACACAAAAATGGAGCTCCTAAAAAGCATCAGAAAGAAACAGTCAACATTGTTGAACATCATGAGAAGAGGAAAGTTGGAATACCTGGTTACAACTGGCAAAAATACAGGAAAAGAGAGATCGCGGACAACAAAAAGAGAATAAACTAGATGACTTGGTGTCATGGCATGGAAAACAGTCAACAGCAGAATTGATACGATGTACTGTGAACAGAAGATTGTGGAAAGACATGATCGCCTACGCCAACCGGTATGGAACATGACGATGATGATCTTCTCAAGCTTTTCTGTGCCTCCCTCTCTTCCTATTTCGTTTTACAGTTCCTTGCAGAATGGTCGTAGTATTTCTGTACAAAACATACTTCTGACATTTAGAGATAATAGAATATATTTCTGTCTGAAGACTATAAGTAAAGGTCATTCAAATAAATAAAATAATGGCTTATCGTTTCCCTTGGGTGGTGTTAGATTTTATGTGATATGAGTTGCGATGCTCCAGTTATTGGTATTTACTGCACTCACTACTGATCAGTAGGGTACGAGTTCGATTCCAGGATTTGGTGAATTTTTTTTGTACCGAAAAGTCTTTGGGCTTGACCTAGTCGCTAAAAATGGATGCCACAGATTTTTCTCTAAAGTATAAGCGACCTGGCGTGATACCGATTACATCGCTCAAAGAAATAACTCCTGTTAGGCATGTCTAGGCGTAGAGGAAACTTTTATTTTGTTGCTTTTTAGATGTGAGTATTAGTACAACATTCTGTGTTTGCATTCTAAAGATGGTGACTTGTTTCACTCTACGTTGTTATGGATTCAGAAGCCTGTGAGCTGACGCCCTCGTGCCCAATGCCATATACTATTATCTGCAGGTATTTTTGAGTCCCTTGTAGTTCTGTATTCCATTGTTCAGGTCATAGAGGAAGCACAGTCGCTCTTCTAATATATGGAAAGTGTTTGTTGCATCATCTAAGTCGCTCATTGTCATATAGTAGAAAATATATTTTCTTATGCCGACCAGTCACTCTTTATTCTTGTTGCCTTTTGCTATTTGTTTTCTTGTTTGTATTGCTTGGTTCTGGTCTGTTTTATTGTTCTACTAATGCGCATGTTTTGCTAAATCATAAGCGTCTCATATCATTTGATGTTTGTGTATTCGGTTTGTAGTTCCGAGAGTTTGGGAAAGATAAAGGAGGTGATGTATATCATACCAATTGGCATTTTATCTTTCAATTGTTCGGTTAACTAGTGACTGCAGTGTTGACTGGTATAAAGTGAAAAAAAGACCTATTGAAATGAGACTAATTGCCCATTGAGTACTTTCGATAATGTTTGAAAATTGTTGATAGATGATGCACAGATGCTTCAGTAGCAATGAGTTCCGCTACAAGGTTTTTGCAAAATTGCTACATGCCATTTTAAATCTTCACACAAATTATTTGGATATTTTATTTGTTATTCCTCCTGCAGTGTTGGCTCCTAACTGAACCATCGGTATCTATTCATCTACATATGGCCAGATGGTTTCATGTGCTATAGTTTTATGTTCACCTTGGTGGTATGATTTTGTTTGCAATTTCTTGAATGCGTTTATTGCAGAATATTAAATTAGAACAGAAAACTTAAATAATCTAAAGATAATACAATGAACAAATTAAAGCAATACTATACGACAGTAAAGTAAAAAAGTAAAGAGTCCCGTCACGCCAAGTGGTGTATAGGGAATATGGTGTTAGTAAACATAAATTTTATAGACCTTCAGCACATGATTTTTGGGACTCCGGTACCCATTTAAGGCTGGGTGAACCCGGCAGCCGTCAGTTGGGATCGAACCCTACCTCTTGTCCTTTGTAGTCCAGTTCACTAACCACTGAGCTATCGCGGATACTATACGGCAGACAGGGATAATGTAATACAACTTCTACCTTTTTTTTGTTTAGTAAATATTAATGGGAGAGTTTTTTCTTCTTAGCGTTCACACTTTGAGCGGGTGTGGATGTGTTGTGTCGTTAGTTCACGCCAAAACCGCAACATCTATGCCTTTCGCTCCGACACATCCGACCTCGGCAAGAGTAGATTTGCTTAACAATTTTTATACACACAGCGGCCTTTTTTGGTCTACTCTTTTCGCATCTAACTGCTAAGGGTGCGCCTAACATGCGCCAAAGGCACACGGGACCTTCTGTTTTTTTCTGCCGTTGCCCGAAAGTGCTAGAGATCGGATCTCACTACCCAGAAAGTGCTAGAGATCGGATCTCACTACCCAGAAAGTGCTAGAGATCGGATCTCACTACCCAGAAAGTGCTAGAGATCGGATCTCACTACCCAGAGAGTGCTAGAGATCGGATCTCACTACCCAGAGAGTGCTAGAGATCGGATCTCACTACCCAGAGAGGGCTAGAGATCGGATCTCACTACCCAGAGAGTGCTAGAGATCGGATCTCACTACCCAGAGAGGGCTAGAGATCGGATCTCACTACCCAGAGAGGGCTAGAGATCGGATCTCACTACCCAGAGAGGGCTAGAGATCGGATCTCACTACCCAGAGAGGGCTAGACATAGGATCTCACTACCCAGAGACCAGGAGAGGGTAAAGCCTGAAAGAAGAAATATGGATTTGGAAGAGAAAACCAGCTGTAGCGGGACGCTAACCTGCGACCTACCTGGCCAGAGGCCGACGTCGCGTCTCTACACCACCCAGCTCTTCCCCATTTCTGGGATGTCCCAGGGTTTTCTATGGGGAAATCTGGTAGTCAGTAGGAAGAAAAAAAAAAACTATCGAAGAGGAGAGAAGTCGGGGGCTAAGTTCATTAACTGAAAATAAAAACCCGTTAAAGACGTCCAGTAAAAGTAATTTACTCCCGTCACGCCAAGTGGCGTATAGGGAATATGGTAATCATCATCATCGAATGCCATCTCCGCAATGAAGGTTGGCTACCATGGAGCACCATTCTGCCCTGTCTCTTGCTTTGATGGTGCAGGTTTTCATACGCTGATTTGTCCATCTTTTGATGTTATTCGTTCATGTTAGTCTTGGTCTGCCTGTGCCTATTTTACCTTATATTTTCCCCTCCAGGATTACTTTTAGTAGGCTGTTGTGTCTTTTAACATGGCCCACAAGTCGCATCTGTCTTTTTTGAATTGTGTTTAGTAGTTCTCTCTTCATTTTTAGTTGTTTAAAGACTTCATCGTTTGTTTTCTTTTCTTTTCATCCAATTCATCGTTTGTTTTCTTTTCTTTTCATCCAATTCTACCTATTCTTCTATATATCCACATTTCAAAAGCTTCAATTCTATGTTCTGTTTTCTTGTCTAATGTCCATGTTTCTGCACCAAATAGGAATGTTGAGAAGACATAACATTTTGCTATTCTTTGTTTTAGTTATATGGTGTTAGTGACCATACATTTTACAGACCCTCGGCACATGATTTTTGTGGTAATGTGGTCGGTATTACGCCCGTGCCGCTTTACTTTCCCAGAAAAAAATCCGGTACTCATTAAAGGCTGTGTGAACTGGCCAGTCGGTTGAGATCGAATCCTACCTCTTGTCCTTTGTAGTCCAGTTCACTGACCACTGAGCTATCGCGGCTAAACACGTCCAGTGAGCAACATAAATATATTATCAAACATGTGCATACATAATACATTGAAAACACGAAAAGACAACAACAACAAAAACTGGTATATATAGTCTGAAATCAGAAGAGATGGATAAATCATTGGGGAAAAACGCGAATAATCAGGACGTTTGAAGATCGTCAAAGTAAATATTTAAATCGTGCTCAAAGAGAGCGTTTCCTTACATACATGCAGGAGAGAACTTTTTTTTTTTTTAATGAGAATCAACAAGTGTATTAAGTACATAAAAATAAAAATTATCTATCTATCTATTGAACTTTCGAGTCGTAGCCGGCCAATAATGCTTAGACCCAGATACTCTTTCTCTTAGCTAAATTTTTATTTAAGCAGTTTTCAATCCTTGTAAAGATCTTTTTATCAAATCTTCCCATTTGTCTCTGTTCTGTGCAAGCAAGTGTATCTCACTGAGGGAGCCGATTCCTGCTGCTCTTGCCTCTCTGATCAATGTCCTTCTCAGTGTCTCTCTGGGTCGGTCTCTTTTCCTCTTACCTGCTGTTTCCCACATGATGGCCACCAGACACCTCCAGACCTTATTATAGACCGACTCCCCACCGTTGGGCCCTTTTCAAGCCAATGCGCGGGTTCGTCCCGCTAGTTATCAACAACTGCTCTGGACTGATGACTCTCCCAATGTTGGCTGTGTGTGCCTGGAAGTGCACCCACAGTATTGAGCCTGAAGGAGGTGATGGCTGTATCACCTACCTTCACCTAAATAATTGTTGTCTCTGAATATCGCCACTATTTCAGAATAGTATCCCCCTGGCTTCGCACTAAGTTGGCGATAGCCATCTCACACAACTCGTCTACACCTGTGTGTTTCGGAGATTCATATCTCCTAAGCATAGCCCCTCAGGGGCGAACATGACGCTACGATTCTGTCTCGCTTACCGACACCTCAAGTGTTCGTGCAGCTGAATTGCACACTGCACTATCATATTCTACTTCTTTGAGCCACTATTTCGCTCACAATTCCTAGTTCGGTCGTTGTTGTCACACTGCACAACTGTCTTCTGCTTTCAGATTTCTTCTTAAGCATGATCTCTGTGAAACTATTTCGTTCATTGTCCCTAAGTTGTTCGTGGCTGCTACACTGCACAACTATAATTTAACATCATCTTAGTCTTAAGCATGAACTCTGTGAAACTATCTCGTTCACTGTCCCTAATTTGGTCGTTGCTGCTACACTGCACAACTATAATTTAACATCATACTTAGTCTCTTTAGTCTACACACAACTCTACATATCCCTCTCCGGGAATAAGGTTACTTCGGCGCAACTGCCGCACACACAACTGACTCTACCATCCAGATGTGACCAACTAACATTGCTCACGGTACCAGTTGCCAATATCACAACTGTCCGCACTGAGCCATCGTTCTATCCCGAATGAATTTCGAACTTATCCTTTTCTCTAACTTCTAGATTTTTTTTTCTGGAAAAAAAGGAATGCCTTTGCGTGATACTGACCACAGTATACACATAACAGTGACAAATGACAAGCACCATATTTCCCTTGCGCCTAAGGCATTGAGGAAACTTTTACTTTCTTAACTTGACATTATTGATTGATCGGCCCCTAAAAAAGTCTGGTTAACTGTAGAACGTATTTGTTACAGTGCAACTCTTAGATCAGCTTCAAAGTTCTACAAATGATTCTGACATCTTTATTTTATGTCGCATGAACCATAAAATGCCGGCTTTACAGCCGGATTGACCTTACAACCACGTGCTATTTTAGTTTGACTCCGGAAGTACTTTCCTGTCGCTATCTTTAGCAATGACGTCATAGGCTTAAAATACTTTAATTGAGCTTGAAACCAAATACATGTGCAGTGTTTTTCTCTGTTGTCTTTCTTTTACAGTTAAGATAATAGTTCAGAGAGAGAGAGAGAGAGAGAGAGAGAGAGAGAGAGAGAGAGAGCGAGAAATAACTGGATAGCTTGGTGTCATAGCCATAGAAAACAGTCAGCAACATAATTGATACGATGCACGATGGATAGAAGTTTGTGGAAGGACATGATCGCCTACGCCAACCGGCATGGCACTTGACAATGAATATTCAGACTCTGAATGGACGGTAGATTCGATCAGAAATTTTGTGTAGACTAGAATCGCCTCTATCACTGGAGATTGTAGGAGAGATGATAGGAGTAAATGGAGAGAATGAGTAATTGTTAACATGTAGAGGGAAGTCTATGAGAGAATAAGAGAGAGAGAGAGAGAGAGAGAGAGAGAGAGAGAGAAGTCTAGGAGAGGGAAGGAGAAATGATAGTCGTAAATGGCGAGAATGAGTAAGTGTTATAATGGAGGGAAGTCTATGAGGGAAAAGGAGAGAGAGGGATAGAGGAGAGAGGTGAGAGAGAAGCACAGAAGAGTTAAGGAGAGATGATAGGAGTAAATGGAGAGAATGAGTAAGTGTTACAATGACTATCTAATGTGTGGACTAGAATCTCCTCTATTATATGTGTAACACATTGTGTAGACTAGAATCTCCTCTATCTTATGAGTAACACATTGTGTAGGCTAGAATCTCTTCTATCATATGTGTAACATATTGTGTAGACTAAAATCTCCTCTATCATATGTATAACATATTATGAAGACCAGAATATTTGCTCTATCATATATGTAACATATTGTGTAGACTACAATCCCCTCTATCACATGTGAACATATTGTGTAGACTACATTCCCCTCTATCACATGTGAACATATTGTGTAGACTACAATCTCCTCTATCATATGTGTAACATATTGTGTAGACTACAATCTCCTCTATCACATGTGAACATATTGTGTAGACTACAATCTCCTCTATCACATGTGAACATATTGTGTAGACTACAATCTCCTCTATCACATGTGAACATATTGTGTAGACTACAATTTCTCCTATATCACATGTGAACATATTGTGTAGACTACAATCTCCTCTATCATATGTATAACATATTATAAAGACATGAATTTGCTCTATCATATGTGTAACATATTGTGTAAACTAGAATTCACTCTATCATATGTTAACAAATTGTGTAGACTACAATTCCCTCTAATATATGTGTAACATATTGTGTAGACTAGAATCCCCTCTATCACATTTGTAACAGATTGTGTAGACTACAATCCCCTCTATCATATGTGAACATATTGTGTAGACTACAATTCCCTCTATCACATGTGTAATATATTGTGTAGACTACAATCTCCTCCATCATATGTGAACATATTATGTAGACTACAATTCCCTCTATCATATGTGTAACATATTGTGTAGACTACAATTCCCTCTATCACATGTGTAACATATTGTGTAGACTACAATCTCCTCCATCATATGTGAACATATTGTGTATACTACAATTCCCTCTATGATATGTGAACATATTGTGTAGACTACAATTCCTTCTATCACATGTGTAACATGAGCCGCGATAGCTCAGTGGTTAGTGAACTGGACCACCACGGACAAGGGGTAGGGTTCGATCCCAACCAACGGTTTCCGGGTTCACCCAGCCATAAATGGGTACCGGATTTTTTTCTGGGAAAGTAAAGCAGCACGGGCGTAATACTGACCACATTACCCCAAACAATCATGTGCTGAAGGTCTGTAAAATATAGGGTCACTAACACCATATTTCCCTATACGCCACTTGGCGTGACGGGGGTACTTTACTTTACTTACATGTGTAACATATTGTGTAGACTACAATTCCCTCTATCACATGTGTAACATATTGTGTAGACTACAATCCCTCTATCATATGTGAACATATTGTGTAGACAACAATCCCCTCTATCATATGTGTAACATATTGTGTAGACTACAATCCCCTCTATCATATGTGAACATATTGTGTAGACTACAATCCCCTCTATCATATGTAACCATATTGTGTAGACTACAATCCCCTCTAACATATGTGACCATATTGTGTAGACTACGATTCCCTCTATCACATGTGTAACATATTGTGTAGACTACAATCCCCTCTATCATATGTGACCATATTGTGTAGACTACAATCCCCTCTATCATATGTGACCATATTGTGTAGACTACAATTCCCTCTATCACATGTGTAACATATTGTGTAGACTACAATCTCCTCTATAATATGTGAACATATTGTGTAGACTACAATCCCCTCTATCATATGTGACCATATTGTGTAGACTACAATCCCCTCTAACATATGTGACCATATTGTGTAGACTACGATTCCCTCTATCACATGTGTAACATATTGTGTAGACTACAATCCCCTCAATCATATGTGACCATATTGTGTAGACTACAATCCCCTCTATCATATGTGACCATATTGTGTAGACTACAATCTCCTCTATCACATGTGTAACATATTGTGTAGACTACAATCTCCTCTATAATATGTGAACATATTGTGTAGACTACAATCTCCTCTATCATATGTGAACATATTGTGTAGACTACAATCTCCTCTATCATATGTGAACATATTGTGTAGACTACAATCCCCTCTATCATATGTGAACATATTGTGTAGACTACAATCTCCTCTATCACATGTGAACATATTGTGTAGACTACAATCTCCTCTATCATATGTGAACATATTGTGTAGACTACAATCTCCTCTATCATATGTGAACATATTGTGTAGACTAGAATCTCCTCTATCATCATCATCATCATCATCAAGTACCAGGCCTGCTGGCGTAGGTGATCATGTTTCTCCACAACTTTCGATCTCGGCAGCTATTTATCATTTCTGTTGTTGACCTTCTGCCAAGCCATTCTCTTAAGGTGTCTGTTTTTTTTTCTCTTGCTTCCCTCTATCTCTTCGTCCCTCAATTTTACCATTTGTTACAATATATACCAGTTGACTCTTCTCATTACATTAAAAAAATGATGATTGTTTCTTCCTAATATTGGAAATTAGCTCTCTTTTTGCTTTGGCCTCTTTCAGAACGTTTTCGTTACTCTTCTTAGCTGTCCATGGTAATCTCAGCATTCTTCTGCAAAACCACATTTCTACAGACTCCAGTGATTTTCTTGTCTGTTGTCCTATTGTCCATGGTTCGCATCCATATGTTAAGACTGACTCTACGTAACATTAAAATTATTTTTATTGTTTCTATTGTCAAAAATGGATTGCATAGTATCTTCCTCATTTTTGGAAAGCTGCTTTTGCCTGAGCCATTCTGCATCTCACATCTTTTGTACATCTTCCGTCTGAGGTTAACAAAGTTCCCAAATATTTAAATTCATTGACCTGTTTTAATATTGTTCCACTTGTCTTTATTTTACACTGAGGTGATGTCTTTTTCTTTGTTGTTACCATTACCTCTGTCTTTTTGCTATTAAGACTTAGTCCTTTATTTTTGCTTTCTTTCACTATAATGTTCAACATTTCTTGTAACTCATTTTCACTCTTAGCGATTATCATATGTGTAACCCTCCATCATATGTGTAACATATTGTGTAGACTAGAATCTCCTCCATCATATGTGTAACATATTGTGAACATTGAGGTTTACGCACAGCCACAGGCCTAAGTCTGTGTGTCATGACCAGGCCACCACTCCCTCCCCTTTCCCAGAGTGTCACAAATTTGAAGGCCACAAAACACTTACTTGGCTAGACACCTTCTCATTAACAGATCACCCCTGTCGCGTAGCTGGGTATAAAGAGTTTCTTTTCATCAAATAAGCTGTCTTATATTCCTTAGTTATCCATCCAGCTTAAACGCTTTGAGTTCAGGAGAACACCCTATTTGTAAACTGTGTTCCGCACCATTTCCTTTTATGCTCTTGTTATTATCTTCAATTTGAAGAGAAGCAGACTTTTTCTTTAAGTTTCATCGCATAGGTTTTTCGTAAGTCAGGCATTATCTGTTGTGTGTAGAATTACGTTCATCGATATGTCACCTTTTACTGTGCGTGAGAGTGCTGATTTTTTAAATTTATGTATTTATTTATTATTATTATTTTTTTTTTTTTTTTTTTTTGGGGGGGGGGGGGGGAAGGGGGATATATAATCCCATAGGACCAAATGTACAGCTGCTGCTGTTAATTCAATGAGTTACTCTACAGCTGTTGTTAGTTACATGGGTTACTCTACAACTATTGCTGTTAATTCAATGAGTTACTCTACAGCTGCTGCTGTTAATTCAATGAGTTACTCTACAGCTATTGTTGTTAGTTACATGGGTTACTCTACAGCAGTTGTTGTTAATTCAATGAGTTTCTCTACAGCTGGTGTTGTTAATTCAATGAGTTAATCTACAGCTGTTATTGTTAATGAAATAGCTTACAATACAGTTGCCACTGTTGCTAGAAGTTACTTCAAGAGAATTGATTCTTTGCGTGGAACACCACCGTGTTGATACCCGAGGTAGTGCTACTACTGGTCTAGATATATTATTTTCATTTTTATTTCCTGGATTCCAACATGTCCAGAAATATTTTACAGTGCAACCTTCGCGTCCTTAAAGGTAATCAGCAAATGTGTTTGTTATCTTTTTTAATCTTCAGCGTTCACCCATTAAGTAGGCTTTGTGTCGCTAATTTACGGCAGGCAGGGTTATCTGCTCCTATATGCCCTTTACATTCGTCTTCGGCATGTGTACGTTTGCTTAACAATTTTGCCAGGCCGGCAGCCATTTTGACCTATTCTTTGTAGACTTTTAACTACCAAGAGCTCTTTAACGAGTGCAAATGGAGCGGGACCTTTTGTTTTACACCCATACCTGTATGGTTAAACATCGGATCTCACTGCCCAGAGATGGCTAGACACCGGATCTCACTGCCCAGCGATGACTAGACATCGGATCTCACTTCCCAGAGATGGCTAGACATCGGATGTCACTTCCCAGAGATAACTAGACATCGGATCTCACTTCCCAGAGATGGCTAGACATCGGATGTCACTTCCCAGAGATAACTAGACATCGGATCTCACTTCCCAGAGATGGCTAGACATAGGATGTCACTTCCCAGAGATAACTAAACATCGGATCTCACTTCCCAGAGATGGCTAGACATCGGATGTCACTTCCCAGACACGACTAGATATCGGATCTCACTTCCCATAGATGGCTAGACATCGGATGTCACTTCCCAGAGATGACTCGGAAGCCGTCAATCAGGATCAAACCCAAACTCTTGTCCTGTGTAGTCCAGTTCACTAACCACTGAGCCCAATTTATAAACGACAGTGCTTCTGAAATCACTTCTAGTCGTCGTCTCATATTTATGAAACATGCAAAAACACATTCCGACGCAAACCCTTCTTCTCACTCAGTCAGCTCCCAAACCGGAACCTGCAAGTTTAAACTAACACATTTTTTCTCTATATCCCCCTTTTTTCTATATCCCCCTTTTTTCTATATCCCCCTTTTTTCTATATCCCCCTTTTTTCTATATCCTCCTTTTTTCTATATCCCCCTTTTTTCTATATCCCCCTTTTTTTCTATATCCTCCTTTTTTCTATATCCCCCTTAAAGGTAAAGGTAAAGTAGGAGACTTGAACCGGCGTCTTAGCACGCGAGTCTACACCCATATGTGCTCGGCCGCCTATCCAGAAATGTTCGGAAATTTCTGGATAGTGTCGCCTCAAGCATCGAAACTCAGATGCGAGGCAACATTCCTCACCTTCCCAGGGTAATATCCTGGTACCCATTTCTGCCAACGGCTGGGTCGACCGTGTGGGTATTTTTTTTTTTCAACCACGAGTACAATTCACACTGCTCCCAGCGGGAATCGAACACGGGTTGTCCGAACGTCGGTAGTCCAGTCGAGTGGTTTTCCCAACTAGGCTACCGAGGCCCCCATATATCCCCCTTTTTTTTCTATATCCCCCATTTACCTATATATCCCCATTTTTTTCTATATCCCCATTTTTTTTCTCACTACTTTTTCCTTGTTGTCGCCAGACCCTACCTGAGTCAAACGTCGGCCAAGTGTCCTGCTGTCAACTCAAACGTCTAATGCCTGTCCACTTTACCTCATCTGATTAACTTGTTGTCTCGAATGTTCTGGATGTCTATATTTTAAAATTGTCTTTTTTCTCCATTTATCCTCTGTTGTCTTTGAGGCCTAAAGTAACAAATGTGGAAGTCCTCAGTCGCACAGGCCTCTCCAACATCCACATGATGCCCAAACAGCGTAGGTTACGTTTTACTCTGGCTTGGTCACTTACATCTTAAGAAAGATGGTCGCATACTAAAAGATATACTTTATGGACAACTATCACATGACAAAAGATATAGGGGGCGCCCAGAACTTCGATCTGTTGATGTGTGTAGAAATGACATGAAGACTCTGAATATAAACCCCACAGCCTTGGAAGAAATAGCTACAGACAGCAGTCTATAGAAAAACACTCTGAAGCTCCAATTGAAATAAGAAGCAGACAGATTCATTGCAAAAAAAAAAGAGAATACAGACAGAGGAATGTAAAAAAAATAACATTTCCTGAGGTCGGAGCAATATTCATGGTCAACTATGAAGGAGGTTACTACTACTAGTACTACTCCTACTACTATTACTAATACTACTACTTATACTACCACTACTACTATTACCACCAATACCAATACAACCACTACTACCACTACCACTACTACTACTACTACTACAACTGCTACTACCACTATTACCATTACCACTACTAACACTACCACTACTACTACTACAATTACTACTACTACCACTATTACCATTACCACTACTACCACTACCACTACTACTACAACTACTACTACCACTGGCACGGCTGCCACTACCACCAATACCACCAGTACCACTAGTACTAATACTACTACTACCTCTACCAACAATATCACATGCATCACCACTACCACTACTACTAGTACTACTACTGCTACTACTAGTGTAAACCCTACTTCTTTTCTCCCTTCACTACTGTGTACTCTCTATTTTCCTTACTCTGTAACAACAGAAACACCAAGCAAAGAACATGTAGATATGCATGACAGACTACAACAGACAGTCGATCATGTCCTAACTCTAAAATGTGCACAACAGACCACAACCACCCAACTTCGATAATGCACAGCACCGTAAACAGAACGTTCAGCTCTACATAATGCAAACGACTACCCCCCCCCCCTCCACCCTACGCAAACTACATGTCTAGCTGGTCTACAGACTAAAAAACTTGTCTGTAGAACACGTAAACTTCATGAAAATCTAAGAATCGAATTCTATTAGCAAGATAGACAATTTGCAGACAGATAATGCATGAGTTATGATGACCACCTGCTAACAAATAAATTGAAAGAGTCTTTCTGCGTGAAATTGAAGAAGAAGCTGAAAATTGAAGAATTAATGACAGTATGAATGTTTTTGTGTGTGTGTGTGTGTAAAAATCTAAAAGATATTTCTTTTCAACAAATGACAAAAAGAAACTAAGTTTTGTAACAGTGAAGACATGAAGAGAATACGTTTATGCCACAGGTATGAGTTTTTTAGTTCTTAAATTATTTGCGGGCCATCATCATTGCGCACCGAATATATCCATACGTGCTCAGATCACCTCCTCAGCAATTCCCGCAGTGACCAGCAACTGACAACTCCAGTTCTGTGTTGGTCGATAAGTCTTCTTATACGCCCACTAATTTTCTAGTTTCTGGCTGTACTAATCAGGTATGAGTTTTTTAAACTAAAGAATATGATCGAAGTTATACCAAATGTTTGTTATCCCTCAGAAAGATTTAGTTTTAACGTGCAGATTGTTGCTTGAGATTGCATTAAATATAGTCATGCTAGTAATATAATTGAGCATTTATGCCCGAGTTTCATAGAAAAATGGGAGCACTAAATATATGTTTATGAAACTAACGATGATGATCTCTAATCTTTTGAAATCCCCTTCATTTATGACAATATTCTTATCTAATCTTTTATTATTCATTACTTTCATAAAAAGCTCAGTGGTTAGTGAACTGGACTACAAAGGACAAGGAGTAGGGTTCGATCCCAACCGACGGCTTCCGAGTCCACCCAGCCTTAAATGGGTACCGAATTTTTTTTTGTGAAAGTAAAGTGGCACTGGCATAATACCGACCACATTACCCCACAAAATCATGTGCCGGAGGTCTGTAAAATTTATGGTCACTAACATCATATTCCCTATACGTCACTTGGCGTGACGGGGCTCTTTATTTACTTACTTACATAAAAAATACACCCAACTCGTGCTTATCTGTGATAGAGATTGATTTTACATGCCACAGATATGCACTTGTGGGCAATTCAATATCCATCGGTGTTAACCTAATGATTGTTCAGAATTAAGAACAGTAATTCTAAAGATAAGTGCTTAAACTATTATGTATCACGTGCCACATTAAAGATCAATAAACCTGATTATGAGTTAGAAGTGAATAGTCTGTGATGATTGTGTTGACTAAACGTTGTGATCGATGTGAATAGTGAACTTTAATATAAACAAAATCAATAAGTAACCAACACTGTTACAGCGACACTATCCAGAAGTCTCCGAACACTTTTGGATAGGCGACAGAGCACATATTTGTGAAAACTCGCGTCCTAAGTCGTCGATTCAAGTCTGTACACCGTTACCTTACCTTTATTATTCTTTTTTTTTTCGTAATCTGTGAATATTCAGTGAATTTCTCTCGACGAAAAAAAACAATAAAAACAAAAAAAAAAGAGAAACGTCCTGTAATCCTAACAATGTGTGATTTTCAAGGGAAAAGCTTGGAGTAAAATAAAAACAAAATTATTGTAGACTATTTTGAGTATTGATGACCCTTCAGCTGGTAAGTTTCAAATAGCATGTCGCTATAATTTTGTGTTGGGTAAAAGCATAACGGTAAAACAAATAACAAGAAATGTGAAGTTTCAGGATTTATTGGAGCTCGTGAAGGGAAGAACTGATTAAATGAAGAAGAAGTGAAAGAAGTAGAAGAAGTATAAATGTACGTAGAAGAGGAAAAAGAAGATGAAGTAGTAGAAGAGGAAGAAGAAGAAGAAGTAGAAGTAGTAGTAGAAGAGGAGTGTAGAAGTAGTAGTTTAAGTAGTAGTAGAAGTAGAAGTAGTAGTAGAATTAGAAGAAGATGAAGTAGAAGTAGTAGTAGAAGAGGAAGTAGAAGTAGTAGTAGAAGAAGAAGAAGTAGAAGTAATAGTAGAAGAGGAAGTAGAAGTAGTAGTAGAAGAGGAAGTAAAAGTAGTAGTAGAAGAGGAAGTATAAGTAGTAGTAGAAGAGGAAGTATAAGTAGTAGTAGAAGAGGAAGTAGAAGTAGTAGTAGAAGAGGAAGTATAAGTAGTAGTAGAAGAGGAAGTAGAAGTAGTAGTAGAAGAGGAAGAAGAAGTAGTAGAAGAAAAAGAAGGAGTTGGAGATGGAGGAGGAAAAGAGAAATAATAAAAGTCCCTAAAGAACTGAACGGGGGAATTATTCTTTTAAATATTAGTGCAGCAAAATAAACTAAATGTATGGTCGTGTAAAGATAAATAATATCACACAAAGAGTAATTACCTAAATTAAATACTGTCCAGTAAACAGTGGCATAGGCTGGTTGTACCTTTTTTGAATTTGGTTACCATGTGATTCATCGATGAGTTCATCGATGCTGTATAGAACCAATTCTGACTTATGGAAGCGAATCATGGACAATAGACAAACAAATGAAAAGATGATTAGAGGCCACAGAGATGGGATTTCTCAGAAGAATGTTAAAAGTTCCCTGACAGCTAAAAAGACCAAATAGAAAGTTCTTAAAGAAGCCAACACAAAAAGGGAGCTCTTAAAAAACATCAGAAAGAAGCAATCAACATGTTTTGGGCACATCATGAGAAGAGGAAAGTTGGAATACTTGGTTACAACTGGCAAAATAAAAGGAAAGAGAGATCGCGGACGGCAAAGAGAGAAAATACTGGATAGCTTAGTGTCGTGGCATGGAAAACAGTCAACAATACAGCTCATACGATGCACTGTGGATAGAAAGTTGTGGAAGGACATGATCGCCAACGCCAACCGGTGCGGCACATGATGATGATGATGAACATGTGATTTCTCATTCTATTGTGCCCAGTGCGTAGGCGAAGTATGATGACTTGATCCCTCCTTGATAGTTGGTGGTAACCGTCCCTCTCGTTATGATTTTGGTGTTCTCGTTTCCATTTTTCATGATACTGACCTTTGTTGATGGATTTGGCTTCATCATAACTGAGCGGATGGTTCTCTTGTGGTAATCTCCTTCCCTCTTTAGCTAATTTGTCTGCGCATTCGTTCCCGTGTATATTACAGTGTGATGGTATCCACTGAATGACTACTCTCTGGAAGTTATTGCATAGTTGGTCCAGGGTTGTTCTCAATTCACCTAGTTCATTGTTATTGTGGCTTTTTAGAGCCGATAGTACTGACAGTGCATCATTCAGAATCACCAATTTATTGTGCATGTTATTTTTGTGTTTAGTAGCCAGTGTTGCAGCATCTCCGAGGGTCTCAGTTTCTGCTTTAAAGTTGTTTGAGAATTTCCCAGTAGCTATTGACTTGGTGATCTCGTCCTGGTTATTCAGAGTTAAGAACATACCACCCCCTCCATTTCTGGTGGCATTTGTAGCTGAGCGATCTGTGTATATGTGGGACCAAGAGTCCTGTTGGAAGGTATCGTGTATGTGTTTTTTGTTACGTTGTTTTCTTTCTGTGTCTGATTTGGTGCCTTTTTTCATGATTCCTGTTATTTTTTCCTTAAGTTCTGGTATTTTAAAATGTTATTTGATACCACATAATTATGTTAGAATTGTTGGATTTCAAAGACCTCTATAGCAGAGCCATCAAGTGACTTCACTAGTGGAATCCACAGCCATCCACCGCCTAGCTTGATGGCCTAGTCAATTGTACTTTTGGCAAATGAGAAATGATTAAAGACATAACGTCTGTTTCCCCAGCAACTGAACGTAACGTCAAAGTGTTTTGAGCAAAACTATTTCAAAAGCAAAGCTTCTGCGAGACATTCAAACCCCCATAAAGAATATCCAGCACATTTTGTTCAATATGAACTACTTTTTATTGTACTACAAATTATAATAAACTACAAACATAAGTTTGGAGCCGCGATAGCTCAGTGGTTAGTGAACTTGACTACAAAGGACAAGGGGTAGGGTTCGATCTCAACAGACGGCTCCGATTCACCCAGCCTTAAATGGGTACCGGATTTTTTTCTGGGAAAGTTAAGCGGCACGGGCGTAATACCGACCACATCACCCCAAAAATTATGTGCTGAAGGTCTGTAAAATTTATGGTCATTAACACCATATTCCCTATACGCCACTTGGCGTGACAGGGGTACTTTACTTTTTTTTTTTTACAAACATAAGCTTACAGTTTCAACCTATAATTTATTAAAAATTAAAGAACTTCCTTTAACAACTATTATTACAACAGCCAATTTAAAAACAAAGCACACATAGTGTAATTAATTAGAATACTGTTGTGCATAACTAAGAATGATAGACTTGATTCTTGATCCTCCCCGCACCGTTCAACGTTGCATGGGGCATGTAGTGTTTTTCACCACCCACCTCTATTCTGGGTAAGATGTCTCTTATCTAAGAAGTCTATGCCTGCCAACTTTGCTTCTCTTATAAGTGTTCTTTTTAGTGTTTCTTTAGGTCTTGCTCTCTTTCTTAATCCTGAAGTTTCCCATAAAAAGAGCCTGTTTTGAATTCTCTTGTTGTCTCTTCTCATCACATGTCCGACATATGCCCATCCCATTTTATCCTTAATTGTAGATGAGATATTTAGTTGCATGGCCTTTTCTCTTATTTCAACAATATTAGTCTTGAATTCATTCAATTGTACACATAGTATTTTTCTTAGGCGTTTGTCTTCAAAAGCGTTTAGTTTGTACTCAATCTCATTTACTATTTTACAGCTTTTACATACATATGTTAATGTCGAAAATCGCGTTGATCAACTTATAAAAATGTTGGCAGCAGAAAAACAAGCCTGAACGTAAGACTAATTGCTACACATGCAAAAACAGTTCGAAACATGGATATTGAATAATACAACTAATCAGGATTTGCAGACATTTGTAAGCAACTGTTTGGGAAGAAATTCTGAACTTCAGATGGTATCAGAAAAACAAACATGAAAACATCAGAGTAAGGATAAAACAAGGGGTCATTCGAGAAATAGACTACAAATAGAATGGAGATCGATTTTACACACACTGAAAAAACATGTTGCCAGCATACCAAGATAGGCTTTGTCGTGGAACCCACAGGGAAGAAAAAGCCACGAAGGCGAAAAAAAAACATGGTGAAGAGAAGTTACGTAATCACTCAAGAACATTGACCTAGAATGAAGAAAGTAGAAAAAAAATGTCCAATTATAGAGATGGATGGAGGGGCTTATGTTTTCATTAAGGATCCAAAGGTTTTGATTGATTTAATTGATCGTTGACACTTGTCCTGAAAACAACCTATAGGATATGTTCTCATTAGCATCTTCAATCAGGACGTTTGTTAAGGTTCCAAGTTAGGACCAGAGCTCCGGAGGCACATTTCAACTTACAGTGCCAACAATAAAACAATTGCTTGACGGGAGCAACTTCTATTGCTCACATTACCCAATGTAGCAAAGCTCTATCTAAAGAGTTGCATATCACTCACAATCGCCGAGGTATTAGCAAGCACAAACATCAAGCCTATTCGTGAATCACGTTTGCCAACACCTAAGCTGCAAACTAAAATAACTGTACGAGATTCATTCCTCTAAAGGGCATCTCAAAGAACACAAATTAAACAGCAATTAGTGGAATAATCTGTAATTATTCACAGCTTGTGTCAAGGACTACACAACAGTCAGCGGAAATTCAATGTGGGCGGACAACGTCACTCATGAATTAATGTTACTGTCTGTTAAGACACTTCTATGTTAAACTGTCCTATTTCTGTTCGGATTTTCCCAAACCTCCCTAGCGTTTTCCCATTTCTCTAGTCAATTGTTTATGTAATGTGGAAAAAATGTTATTCGATCTGCGTTAACGATATTTGTGCAGGCTAAATTTATCGCGGACGACAAAGAGAGAAAATACTGGATAGCTTGGTGTCATGGCATGGAAAACACCAGAACTGATACGATGCACGGTGGACAGAAGATCGTGGAAGGACATGATCGACTGCGCCAACCGGTATGGCACATCACGATGATGATGATGAATTTTTTAGTGCAAGTTTCATTATCAAGAAGATTCTATTGATTAGAATGTTGTATAATTTCCACACGTGACTTCTTCTTCTTCTTCTTTTCTCTTTCTCACTGGTACCGAAAAGGTGTCGTGGTTATATCATTTGTCGTTCTTGAGCTGCTCGAATTGTCTGAATTAGTGATTTTCCTTTGTTGTTACATGTCTCTGTCACTGCATCTATCCATCTTTTTCTAGGTCTCCTCTTGGTCTTTTTCCATGCATTCTCGAGAAGAACGCACTTGATGGCAATTGGTAAGGGTTCATTCTGACCAGGTGGCCAAAACATTTAAGTTGTCGTTGTTCTATATATTCTTGGCAGGGTTTTGTTCCTACTATTTTTCTTATGGTTTCATTTGGTATTCTATCTCTTCTTGTGTTGTTTGTTACTTTTCTCAAGCATCGCATCTCACGTGTATTGATCTTTCTTAATTGTGATTTAGAAAGGGTCCATGTTTGACTTTCATAGCACAAAGTTGGTATGAAAATGCTATTTATCATTTGTTGTTTATCTACCATAGAAATGTTTGGATGTCTTAGCAATGGTGAAAGCTGGTATGTGACAGGATTTGCTTTTTGTATTCTCATGTCAATTTCTCTGTCTAGTTTTCCATCTTCTGTAAACATTGTGCCCAAATACTTGAATTCCTCTACTTTTTTTTATTACACTACACGTGCCTAAAGTGGTTTATTTTGTCAACATTCGTTGAATGGTATGTATAATTATTGTATTTTACGAGTGAATTCACTAGCAGGAGATGTATTGGCACTTTATTAGGTCGACTATAATGGTATTTATTCCTTCCAGGGTAGCCCTAGACACCGGACATCGTAAGGGTTGAAAGTTGGTCAGAACTAAAACTGATTAAGATTATCTTCCAGCTCCGTGCGGTTGCCATGAAAAACACACTATCCAGCTTGGCCAAGCGAGTAGAGATGGAAGCGGAAAGCCAAGCCCGGTGCTTACTCCCCTGATGTCGGTTGTGTTGGGCCGAAAGTCGTAGTTATTGCTGAGGTCTATATACTATGCCAAGGTCACCTTTCGATGTTAAGGGAAAAAAATGGAGTGCTGGGTTGAAATCTGTTTTATGTTATGTTATGTTATGTTATGTTATGTTATGTTATGTTAGGATCACTGCACTCCCGACACATCCTTCGTTGTTTCGATCATCTCCTCGAAATACTGAGAATCTCCGAGGAGAACCTCATTCATGTGCACGAACTCCGTTGCACGGTCTGGATGCATATAATGTATGAAAGCGTTATTGGTAATATTCTTTGGCATGAAACCTAAAATAGTAAAATCATTTATTGAATTACACTGCAGCATGGTGTCAGATCTGTTGCATGGTGTCAGATCTGTTGCGTGGTGTCAGATCTGTTGCATGGTGTCAGATCTGTTATATGATGTCAGATCTGCTACATGGTGTTAGATCTGTTACATGGTGTCAGATCTGTTACATGGTGTCAGATCTGTTACATGGTGTCAGGTCTGCTACATGGTGTCAGATATGTTGCATAGTGTCAGATCTGTTACATGGTGTCAGATCTGTTACATGGTGTCAGATCTGTTGCATGGTGTCAGATCTGTTGCATGATGTTAGATCTGTTACATGGTGTTAGATCTGTTACATGGTGTCAGATCTGTTGCATGGTGTCAGATCTGTTACATGGTGTCAGATGTGTTACATGGTGTCAGATCTGTTACATGGTGTCAGATTTGTTACATGGTGTCAGATCAGTTGCGTTGTGTCAGATCTGTTGCATGATGTCAGATCTGTTACATGGTGTCAGATCTGTTGCATGGTGTCAGATCTGTTACATGGTGTCAGATTTGTTACATGGTGTCAGATCTGTTACATGGTGTCAGATCAGTTGCGTTGTGTCAGACCTGGCAGGCTCTAATTTAGACGCCAGCGCTGGCTCAAGCCAATGCTGTTTTACTTCTATGAGCAAAATCGAATCCACCGTAGGCTTGCAAAGCCAGTGTTGTGGTTTAAAATCGAATGATAAATTAACTCTGGAACAATGTATAATTACTGAATTTGATTTTCTTCTGATATGTGAGTATTTGTACCGGCCTTTATTACTGAGCTGCGCATGGCCATGCGGCTAAAACTGCTGTTTCACTGGCCGGAAAAGCTGCCCTACGGTGTTTCAAACCAGCGGTAGACAGAAAGGATTTTTTCTGTCGGGGGTGAAATGAAAATCCTGAGTCTCACACGTCGTGGCGACTGCTTTGATCAAGCGGTCTTTATCCCTCTGGTTCTATTGTGAGCCCCCCGACATACACCAGCAATGGTACAATGTGTCGTAAACATAGTTTGTCACTGAATTTGCGTAAACATATTACAATCCTAAAGATCTTTAGAAACGGCTTTAGCAGATTGTTGTAGATCTTAAACAGTCATTGCCAGACACTGCCTTGGCCAGTACCCTATCTCATGGTTGATTCTATAACTATCCGAATGCATGCTAGGTATTGTAAAAGGATTAGTATCAAACATTTGTGTCGTAATGTCTGGTTTCTTTCCTTTAAATCTTTCATTGTTTTGCTTCGACTTTATTTAATTATTTTTTTTAAATTTTTGTGTGGTTCGTCTTAGATCTGTTCTAAATTTTCTCCAGTCTTCCGATATCAGATTTATTCAGTCCTTTTGACTATTGAAAAACCAATCAACAATTACTTCTAGACGCCTTTAAATCTTAATTTTGGTCTACCCATAGCCAAATGTGAAGACAACCGAAGACAAACGTTAGCAACATTAATATACATGCGTGGTAGGGTTAGTCCTGGGATATACAAGGGAATATACTTCCTGTCAAGTTCTGGCAAGATGATGACACGAGTCCTTCCTAAATGACCATCTAGAACAGAATCTACTCTCAGAAAACAAATCTGGCATTAGGACAGACAGCGGAGCAAGAACATAATCTCAGCAACATCAGGAGAATTATCAGGAGCAACAGCATAATCGTTACTTGATGTTCATATATATCTAACGAGTTGTTGGCGCTGCCAAAAGAGTCTTGTTCTGTTCTGTATATGGAACCAGTCTCCCCGCAGTTGGGAAATACCCATGTCCGCTCCACCACAAGTTAGCAACTTCTGCTGCTAAGGTCGACAAGCATACAGCCTTAACCGGCAGCACAAAAGGTAAGCTATAGTCGGCCGTGGAGAAATCTGGCTGTTCAACTTTTATAGGTTTTTTTTTTAACGTCGGAAGGCATTGAAGCCTTTCACGTCACATACAGCGTCAATCCATCAGGCATGACGTCTGCAGACGTGCACACAGATTGTTATTTACTTACGTACTTACTTTAATTCTGCTCATGCTGGAGTAAAAATAAAGTGCAGGACAGATTGAAATCTGCTACTGGCTATGGGCATATATGAAAGTGAAGGCAGTATACATGTAGCAGGTTACACTGGCAGATACCACATTAGTTTATTCTATCTATCTATCTATTGTCCTTTAGAGCCAAAGATGGCACATAGGGCAGAACCACAATCTCAAAAACAGAAACCTTGCGTGCCAAAATGGCACATATTGCAGAGATCACTGCTCTAAAATATATGGCGCTGTTTCCATAACAATACTTTTTACAATGACAGCTTGTCAAGCCATCGATCAACCTCCTTAGTCGCCTCTTACGACATGCCTGGAAGGTCACAGTGTCACTATTCTTTACCTCCCTCATAACGAGGCCCCGGTAACACACAGGAAGTGTGTTCACATTAGTTTATTACAAAACTACAATTCCAAGCATCCACAAGGAGCTACAGAAACTCAAGTGAGATGGTTTATGTACATTGATCTAATTCCTCGTCGACGCGTCTCGAAGCAGCTGCGTTAACGTGAGTTCAACAAAGAACACTGATCAACCAGATGAAACGCTTTGATAGTTTCTCAAGAAGTCCATATCAAGCTTTAATGCATATGTCCCTAATAATAAAATCCTTGCGCAGAACCGCCAACTATGGCTGAATTTCATCAGTGTTGTTGCCTCCTGTACAGAGAAACGTTGAACGGCTGAAGCATGTTGAAATAGCTCTGGCTGGAAAGTTGGAACAATCAATACTTAAATGACTAATCATTTTCCACCTGTAGCAGGTGACTATATGTTATAATAGGACACAACATTCACTTCCGCAAGCATAAAATAAATTAGTCGAAATAAATTGAGGTTGGTATAATAAGCAAGCCCATTATTGTTTACATTTAACTTCCAACTTAAGTATTCTTCACACGCAGTATAACAACGCGATTAAAATGTCTAAGAAAAACTGTAAACAGATCGACCTAGACGAAATAAAATTAGAAATGAGAATTTGATTACAAATAGTGGGTGTAACACCAGTTATCGGTTGTATATGTTGTTATTGCGTTCGCCAGCTTTCAACTCTGACGAAGTCCCTAGAGACTTAGGAACTGAATTTTGCGTGTTAATCTATTTTTCCCTGGCAGCCGTGAGCACAGGGGCCTCTCGCCGCACGGGCAGATAACTACGACTTCGGAGGTACTCTTTTTTTCCGTCCATGTGGTTGTATATAACAACAAAGAATCAAATGGTTTGGACATCTGTCCAGAATGAAATCAAACCAGCGTGCAGCTCAAACGTATTATATTAAAATATACGTCTACGTCTACGTAGCAAAAGAGTAACTCATAAGAGATGGACAATTGGAATAGAAAAGCAAAAGCTAGAAAATAACACATTCTACCTATCTCTCTCTCTCTCTCTCTCTCTCTATATATATATATATATATATATATATATATATATATATATATATATATATATATGTCTACCTGTATATTTCACGATTACAATTTACATTGTGGCACCTTATTTAAAAGCTATTATTTTTCCAAAGATGGTAACAATACAAACAACATACTTCAGAATACCGACCTTGATTGTTTTTAAAACTCTTTTAATGTGTTTATAAACACACCGCTTCAAAGCAGGCTGAGTGCTAAAAGAAACAGATTAGCGTTCAAATATCGATTAACCATCAGCTTGCTGTCGGTAATTTGTTTTGTAAAAATAAATTATTGATTTGACGCTCAGATGCCGCCATTGAACGTTGAGATATCATTTTTAGCTCTTGTTGTACTTGCCTTAAATGGTATTAATCAGTGAACTTCGTAATTACCTTCAATGGTATTAATCTGTGAACTTCATAATCACCTTCAATGGTATTGATCTGTGAACTTCGTAATTACCTTCAATGGTATTAATCTGTGAACTTCGTTATTACCTTCAATGGTATCAATCTGTGAACTTCGCACTTACCTTCAATGTTATAAATCTGTGAACTTCGTACTTACCTTCATTGGTATAAATCTGTGCACTTCGTACTTACCTTTAATGTTATAAATCTGTGCGCTTCGTATTTACCTTCAATGGTATTAATCTGTGAACTTCGTACTTACCTTCAATGGTATTAATCTATGCACTTCGTACTTACCTTTAATGGTATTAATCTATGCACTTCGTACTTACCTTTAATGGTATTAATCTATGCACTTCGTACTTACCTTCAATGGTATTAATCTATGCACTTCGTACTTACCTTCAATGGTATTAATCTATGCACTTCGTACTTACCTTCAATGGTATTAATCTATGCACTGCAGCTTATTTATATTCGAGCTATGGACTAAGCAATGTTTACATTGAACAACACGATATATGTTATTGCTGCGAGTTGGCAGATTTTTGAAAATGTTTTCAAGGGTTTGAACATAAATGTTTGTTCACAGTTCGTTAACCTTCGCTGTAGATAAAGTCGTTAATTCGATGGCTTCGTTTCAGACGTTGGTAGCTAAGGACCTAACTTGTGCAAACGGATTGCATTGGCAAGGATCATTTTGAATCTATGAAGTGGGCTCATTGTGTGTTTAACTCAAAAGCATATGTGCTTTTTAACCAAAGACCTTTTTTTGGGGACTCAATGAAGATATCCCCGATGGAAGAATAAATTGTACTACTAGTCCCATAAAGGATTCGCTTCCAGAGGTTTATGATGTAAACAAAGCAGTTTTGTCATTGCAAGTGAATAATGTCCACACCTATAATTGGTCAGGATTGTGTAGCAGCAGCAGCTTTATAGCGAACACAGAAAACATCACAGGATTGTGCTGTTCTGAAACAGCTATGCCATGCTACCCTAGAATTGCCTTTAATGGGATTACTGTGACCACAAACCACTCTCCATGTGTGTGCCACATATTTACACCCCAGAAAGAAATACTGAATATAACAACATCATGTGCCGTCTTTGATATTAATGACCACAGACCAGGAGCCTCCAGTATGATTGATACAACTGTTGCACCAAGCACTTCATCAGCAGAGCCATATCTATGGAATGTTAATCTGACATTGTTCTTGAATGATGTCCAAGTTAATGAGACATCAGAATCGTGTGGCAGCAGCTACAAGAAGGGAGCGAAGAACATCAAGTTCTGCTGCTATAAAGGAGACTTGCCTTGCTATCCAAGAATTGCCTTAAATGGGATCACTGTAGTTGAAAACTTCTCCTCTTGTGTAAACTACACATTCACATCTAAGAGTGAATCAGTGAAGGTCACAAAATCATATTCTCTCTGTGGTTTTACTAACTACAGGTCATGAGGCTTCTGTTGGATTGGAAATGATAACTTACCACCACTGTGTGTCTATATGTTTGGAACTGGAGTCATCAATGACGGCCTAACATCATCAAGTGCTATGACGATCATCATTTTCGGGAGGACGCGAACTCCCATGGTATATGGTGGATAGGCGGCAGGAACCATTGAAGGCTATGTCTGAAAAGTGTTCCTTCTTGCAGTTTCCTCATATTCCAAGTCCGGCTTGTTGCAGGAGTTACTGAGTTAAGTGTTCTGTGTACACCGTGAGCTGTGTGCCTCATCCGTTTTGATCCTGCTTCGATATCCCGCTTGTTTACGATGAATGATGATATCGTATGACAGGTAACAGTTGGCTGTGTTCACTTTCTGTGCGGTTTCGCCTTATGTATTTTGGCGTGTGCTGAGACTACCACGATGGGGACTACAGTTACCTTTCTTTGTTTGGGAGATGAGTTAGTAATTCGGATGATTCCACTGGCACGGGCGGTTGAGCAATTATGGATTTTAATTCGTTTGCTGTGATACCGAGGCCTTCCATAACCAATAATCTATGCACTTCATACTTACATTCAATGGTATTAATCTATACACTTCAATCAGCTTTTGCATAAACGTATTTTTTATGTTAAACCTGTTCATGGAATGTCTATAATATCCCATATTAAAATGAGGGGAAAAAATAAAACATTCAACACACTTCGGAGCAAACAACTGAAATTGTTTAGACATGTGAAGAGATACTATACCGTAATAGAAATCATCTTGGATGGTAAGGTAGCAAGCAGGTAGACGGGATATGGGCAAAACAAGACTAAAGTGGACTACCATCAAGACGTGGCCGGGTGAACGAACCTATGACAACATGCATCGTCAAGACATGGGAGTAAAATGGTGCTAAATGGTAGCCAACCTTCGATGTGGAGACAGCACACTATTAATGAATAAATGGAAGCGTTTAATGTAAAAAAATAAAATAAATAGTGCTAAAGAGTTTAATATACAATAAATTTAGTAAAATAGAAAAACAATATTGCACAAAATTAGCAACTGTACTCGGAAAAAAATTATTATTAAAGAAATTGTTGAATAAAAAAAATGAGTTAACAAGTTTGTTTTTTTTTAAATTATTTTTGAATATTTTCGTATTTAGAAAATTATTGTTAAATATTTTTATTTAGGAAAACAAGTGTATTAACTTTTTATTTAAACTAAAAAGTTAGTAATAAAAATTATATAGGAAAATATAATTATTAATAAATAGGTGGTTGGAACTGAAAATAGATGGAGATAAAACCAAAGTTATGAGAATGAATGCAGCTGGCAAAAACCAAATAAAAATAGGAGAAATACCTTTACTAGAAGTACAATATTACATATATCTTGGCAGTATAATATACAAAGAGGGAGAACAGAAAATTATATCAAATTAAGGATATCAAAAGCAAGAGGAGCATTCGTTGCACTGGGAAACATGGAAGTCCAAAGAAATTAGTTTAAATACAGAAATAAAAATGTTCAACTCCAGTGTTAAGTCAGTCCTATTATATGGCAGTGAAAAATGGAGAACAACAAAAAATGACAATCATGAAGATACAGACTTTCATTAATGGATGTTTGCGCAGAATAAAAGGATGGAAAAAGCAGGAGACAATCACTAACATAGAATTATGGAAAAGTGCCAGTCAAATACTAGTGGGTAAAGAGATGCAGCAAAGACTATGGCGCTGGATAGGACACTCACTGCGGAAGCCAACTGAGAGTATTACACAACAGGCCCCTTTTTGAATCTCCAAGGAAAAAAGACAAAGAGGAAGACCAAAGTATTCTTGAAGAAGACAGATAGAAGCAGAGATGAAGATTATGGGAAAGACATGGAATGATCTTAAAAGAATGGTAAGAAACAGAACGACTTGGAACGTGTTTGCTGAAAACATATGCTCCACTGGGAGCTGAAAGGTAAAAGAAGAATAAACAGGTTGAATGAGAAGAATGAAAGAAAATAATTTCTTTTAAATTTTGTTGTTGTTTTTTTTATTTCTATCCTCGTTTAAAAAGAAATTGTTGAATAATTTTATTTTAAATCTTGTTAGAAAGTTTTATTGTAAATTTTGTTCTTATTTACAAAACACAAGCATCTTATTAAACAGTTAATTTTTTTAAAAATCAGATTAAGCAGTTTTATTTACAATGAGTGTTTTTTCAAAGAGTTTATTAAGAAATTAACAAAAAACGACAAACTGGTCCGTCATCATCATTATGTGCCATACCTGCTGGCGTAGGCGATTTTGTCTTACCACAATTACCTGTCGATCCTGTCTGACTCTCTTTGTCGACCACGATCTCTCATTCCATATATTTTACCATTTCTAACCAAGTATTGCAACCTTCCTCTTTTCATGATATGACTGAAAAGTCCGCTGGTTACTTATTTCTGTTAATCTCCGTCATTTGGCACTTCTGTCTAGTATCTAAGTCAAATCTGACAAATTTACTTTTGTTCTAACTACGGAGTCACAATATTTGGAGACTGTATGTAGGGACGGGCGTTGTTTAAATTGTCTCTGATTAATGTCTTCTAAAGTTAAGCTGTCTTTTTTTATTATTACCGTTTCTTAGTCATAGAGAAACATCCCTCACTTTATGTGTTCTGCTTCTGATTTCCTAGCGTGTTAAAAAGTGCCAAGGGAGCCGCGATAGTTCAGTGGTTAGTGAACTGGACTACAAAGGAAGAGAGGTCGGGTTCAATCCTGATCAACGGCTCCCAGGTTCACCAGCCTTTAATGGATACAGGATTTTTTCTGTGAAAGTAAAACGGCACGGGTGTAATACCGACAACATTACCCCAAAAATAACGTTCCGATAGTTTGTAATATTTATGTTCACTAACACTATTTTCCCTATACGCCACTTGGCGTAACGGGGGTTCTTTACATTTTTTACTACTTTTAAAAAGTGGCATCTCAACTATTCTATTTATGAAACCAGTTTCAGTATAGTCGTGAGATTCCCATATCTACTCCACCTCTTGTCACAGCATTTCCCAAATACTTTGGGTCATTCATCCAATCAAATTGATGATATATCACACGCTATATATAGGCAAAGCGTGCCTAGGTCGATAGTACGAGAATCACTTCAGAGTATTTCTTTTTTTCCCCTCCTTAATGTAAATTCATATGTGATATATGTTTTAATTTGTGTTGAACTCAATGTCTAAAGCATGTAGACCAGATATCTGTGTAGTTTAGTAACAACTGACAATAAGTATCAGAAAACAAACTTATTATGTAGTTTAGTAACAATTGACAATAATTATCAGAAAACAAACTTATGATGTAGTTTAGTAACAATTGACAATAAGTACCAGAAAACAAACTTATGATGTAGTTTACGATTACTGGTAAAGCTTGATGTACATTTCGTTACGTCATTTTCGATCAATTAAGAAATTACTATAGAGACAATATAATCACTTTTTAATCCACACATTGTGACATCAATAGTGTTGAAAGTTCCATGGACAGCTAAAACGACCATCGAGGACATTCTCAAAGCGGCCAACACAAAAAGGGAGTTCCGAAAAAAAAAAAACATCAGAAAGGAACAATCATCATTTTTTCACGCACGTTATGAGAAGAGGAAAGTTGGAATACTTGGGTACAACTGGCAAAATACAGGGAAAGAGAGATCGCGGACGACAAAGAGAGAAAATACTAGATAGCTTGGTGTCATGGCATGGAAAATAGTCAACAATAGAATTAATACGATGCACGGTGGATAGAAGATTGTAAAAGGACATGATCGTCTATGCCAACCGGTATGACATTTGATGATGATGGTGATGTGACTTCAATATCAGATCTAGGTACTTCGATTCTCAGCATCACCGTCGTCATCATTACCTAACATGCCCCCTTTTGAATTTTGTTTCCATGACAGCTACCTTGAAGTTGTTTCCCTGCTCTGTGCTAGATGCCACGCTTCTGCTGTAATCATTGCCCAGTTCAATTTGCGACATTTTGTACCCACCATCTTGTCGCCTTTTCCTGTAGATTGTAAAAAAAATAATTGGATAAATGCCGTAAAAATGAAATGTGTTTCCGCCAAGATTATAATCTGAGAAACAAAATTAGAAATGAAGCACTAGGAAGACATTTAAAAGTCACTTTCGCGTTTGAAAATATAGAGAAACGAGAAATGAGATGATTTGGTCACGTGACGAGACGCACATAACTAACCACGGTTTCCCAGAAACCTTTTGACAATCTAGATAAAGATGATTAGAAAGATACCCGACGACTCGGAAGCATAACAGTAGAAGTCTGTCACCAAAGGGCGACAAAGCAATACTTTGTACCTCCCCGGACGAAGGAAAGATTATTAATACGAAGAAGAAAAGAAAGAAGAAGAATAAGAAAAAGTGTGTTTAATGAGTTAAATTGATTAAACATTTCATGAATAAACAAGCACACTCATAGAAAACTAAGAAACAAACAATTATGAAGTTCATACAATGGGAAGTCAGATATATTCGTAAAGCCCAGAAGTGTGGACAAATGTCTGGTATTTATGCTTAAAAGGGGCAGGGCTTTTTTCACCTGGAACTGTCTTGAACGAGTTTGTGTAAACCTTGACAACTTTCACAGTCGCTGGTTTTCACAACTCACACTCATTGATTGCTTTCTTCATTTCATGTGAAACATGTAAAGTACCCCCGTCACGCCAAGTGGCGTATAGGGAATATGGTGTTAGTGACCATAAATTTTACAGACTTTCGGCACGGGATTTTTGGGGTAATGTGGTCGGTATTACGCCCGTGTCGCTTTACTTTTCCAGAAAAAAAATCCGGTACCCATTTAAGACTGGGTGAACCGGAAGCCGTCGCTTGGGATCGAACCCTACCTCTTGTCCTTTGTAGTCCAGTTTACTAACCACTGAGCTATCGCGACTCCCGTATGAAACATGTACTTTAGATATAATTCTAATTCGATAAATATAATATACACTTCAATGTAAGTACACCAGCAGCTTCAGGGACTGGATATAAAATGATTTTTTTGTAATTTTGGACGGAGTGATTCATTTTCGGTAACATTTTTCTACAAGGGAACACATATATTGTGTGTGCGCCTTTTTTTTTCTTTATTATAGTAATTAAAACGCAAACGCAAAAAGGGAGCTCCTAAAAAACATCAGAAAGAAACAATCAGCATTTTTCGGGCACATCATGAGAAGAGGAAAGTTGGAATACTTGGTTTCAACTGGCAAAATAAAAGGAAAGAGAGATCGCTGACGACAAAGAGAGGAAATACTGGATTGCTTGGTGTCATGGAAAACAGTCAACAACAGAACTGATACGATGCACTGTGGATAGAAGATTGTGGAAGGACATGATCGCCTACGCCAATCGGTATGGCGCATGATGATGATAGTAATTAAGTGATCGTGACCCCCAAAAGAAGAAAAGTGAAGGAAATATAATGTATGAAGAAAACAGATGAAAAACATCGATGAAAAGAATGAATTTAGAAGGCACGAAAACTGGAAATATCTTTATGATTTCGCCAAATTCTAGTAAAAAATATCAAAACCAATTGAATGAATGGAAATACCATTATTGGTGTGGATTAATGAAAAACAGGTGATGTGTTTCAGAATGAATTATTTGTGAAAAAGTCAGGCAGTTAAGCAGTGAATGTATTTAAGACAAACGTCAAACGTCATTAAAGTGAAATATATTCACACAATAACACGACCTCTTTAACCAAATTCTGGATACAAACAGCTTTTTCGATGCAGAATAATCAAGGGGAAAAACGTAGGCCTGGGAAGCAGTCGCTAACGATTGCATGCTACAGATGAATGTACTGAATCATAAGGTAGAAACATAGAGCAGCGTAATCCGGTATCGTCATCATCATTAAGTACCGGGCCTGCTGGCGTAGGTGATCATGCCTATCCACAACTTTCCATCACAACAGTTATTTGTTGACCTTCTGCCAAGATCCGATGTCCAGCCCTTTCGGAAAACGGCGAGAAACGGGGGGGGGGGGGGGGGGGGGGGGGTTCGTGTCTCGCTCACTTTAAAATTGACAGTTTAATGTCGAAAAGAGCAAGCCACACTCGCCGCTGTCGGGGCAACTTAAGCAAATCTACCCATCCATGTGTCGGGTCGAAAGACGCTATGCAGTAAACTAGCGACACAACGCATGCGCACAACGGGTGAACGTTAAGAAGAAGAGGCACATTTATGGGTGACGTGGTCAATATTACGTCAGGCCTCGCTATAACCTATCTCAGGTACCTATTTTCAGATACCGTGTGTATCCTTAACCGTCTCGGTAGAAAGTAAAATATCATCATGTGTTTTCATCTTTGGTCAGTCAACTGTAAGGAAAACAATCGTAGAAGTCAAATGCTGGAAATATTGCATGACAAAACTCATCAACTTGCTGGTATTATTCAGGAATGTGACGTTTACCTAAAAAAGGACTTCTTAAACGGAACTTTGCTTCTATATACGCGTTCATTCGCAACAACAACTTATTATATAAAGATATGCCACCGAACTTATTTCAGGCAGGAAACAGGAAAACATGAATGCCCAAGAGAAACATAAGTCTTATTCTCTTGTTCGCCATTCGTGCACGCATTTGCTGTTTCCACAATATATTTCAAACACAAAAACCACCCACGTCATAAATGAGCCATTTGTTTGTCATTTAGAGGGAAAAAAAAAACAAATCGTGTTAGCTTCCGTGCGATCCTAAAGAGGAGTTAATTATTTATTTATTTTTTATTTTGTCGGAGAAAAGGGGGGGGGGGGCGGAAGTCAATGCAAAGAAATGCAAATAAATGCTTTAGAAAATGCGACGCTGCAGTAAATAAATGAGAAGGAGAAAAATAGTATAAAAATAGTATAAAAAATAGTATAAAAAATAGTATAAAATTGTATGGTTAAAGCTTTACGAGATTGATGGGCGAACAAATTTGAACGACGTTTCGGCTCAATAAGCCTTCAGCAGGAACAAACACACGACACACACACAGATATGTAAGTATATATATATATATATAGTAGGTGCGTATATGCATGTAGACATTGCCGATGGCGTTGTAGTCGAGGCAACCTAGGCAATGACCCCTCTCATATATTTTTAGAACCCTTTAACATGTAGTTGACCCTCCGATCGGCTGTTCAATTGCAGCGCGTACCCGCAACTCGTTCTTTTTTCTTCTGACCACGGTCCATGATACAGGGAAGAAATGTTTGTTTCTCGAACTAGTTTTAATTATTGTGTTTTTATACTTTATTATTAGTTAGCCATGCAGGACTAGTTTTATTTAATTTCATATCTGTCTGTGTGTTGTTTGTTCATTCTTGCTGAAGGCCTATTGAGCCGAAACGTCGTTCAAATTTGTGTCGACCATCAGTTACATGAAGCTTTAACCGTTCATTTTTTTCTATTTTTTTTCCAAATCTCCATCTCCAGTTATGTCTGTTGTTGTGTGTACTTGTTGATCATCACTCAACTGTTGATTTAGTATTATTAGGTATTATTAGCAGAACTATATAATATAATCAGTAGTAGTAGTGCTATTCTCGTGTGTTACCGGGGCCTCATTATGAGGGAGTAAAGAATAGTGACACTGTGACCTTCCAGGCATGTCGTAAGAGGCGACTAAGGAGGTTGATTGATGGCTTGACAAACTGTCATTGTAAAAAGTATTGTTATGGAAACAGAGCCATAGATTTTAGAAGCAGTGATCTCTGCAATATGTACCATTTTGGCACGCAAGGTTTCTGTTTTTGAGATTGTGGTTCTGCCCTATGTGCCGTCTTCGGCTCGAAAGGACAATAGATAGATAGATAGATAGTAGTGATATAGTAAGTAGTAGTAGTGACAGAATCAGTAGTAACAATTATGTAATCAGTTGTAGTAGTGATAGAATCCGTAGTAACAGTGATAGAATCAGTAGTAACAGTGATAGAATCAGTAGTAAAAGTGATATAATCAGTAGTAACAGTGATAGAATCAGTAGTAACAATTATGTAATCAGTAGTAGTAGTGATAGATCAGTGGTAACAGCGATATAGAATCAGTAGTAACAGTGATGCAATCAGTAGTAACAGTGATAGAATCAGTAGTAACAATTATGCAATCAGTAGTAGTAGTGATAGATCAGTAGTAACAGTGATGTCATCAGTAGTAACAGTGATAGAATCAGTAGTAACAATTATGCAATCAGTAGTAGTAGTGATAGATCAGTAGTAACAATTATGCAATCAGTAGTAGTAGTGATAGAATCAGTAGTAACAATTATGCAATCAGTAGTAGTAGTGATAGAATCAGTAGTAACAATTATGCAATCAGTAGTAGTAGTGATAGATCAGTAGTAACAATTATGCAATCAGTAGTAGTAGTGATAGATCAGTAGTAACAGTGATGTCATCAGTAGTTGTATTGATAAAAACAGTTATAGTAGTGGGGGCTAAGAAGCCGTCCTTCAACCGCGCTGGACGCTGTCAACGAATCAAATCTGATGGCTTGTGCCAGGATCGGTGAACCAGAACTATCCAAACTCTACTGCATCTCTTCACGATGCGCCTAGAAACAGACTAACTAGTCTAATCTTGCCAAGTGAATATGGAAAGAGAGGAGAGGCAACCCGGTACTCATAAATGCCGTACTGAAGTCGGATGCTTTGGGTCGAAAGACGTAAATACCGCAATAACATCCATGCCCACTTAACGTCCGTTTTAGAGCTGATGATGAAGAGGTAAGTTTATTAGACCACGAGTGGAATCTGAAAGGGGCTTTCAAAATATATGGTTGATGGGTAGCAGTTAAAAATTTCCTAAATGAGGAAAAGCCAGTTCCGTCATGTAAATAAATGATATTACCAGGAAACGACGAAAACTTCAGATGGCAGACGTGCAACAGGAGTAAGTACAGGATATCCCCAGGCAAAAGTAATATTGTAGAGAATCAGAAAATATATACACAATGTAATTGTATGCAGCTTATGTAAACAGTAATGAGAGCTCACCAATGTCGTGTGGAGCCAGTCTTATCGTTAGGATGTTAACTCAGGACAACAGGACGTGTAGATAAGAAAATCGTGGGAGACCATAGCAATGTGATGATGCAGAAAAATGTAGAAATAAACTATGACGTCTAAGAATAGTAGGGAGGGCATTCTAAAAAAGGGGGAAGTTTAATTTTAAAAAGCGTGCCCCATACGTAGAAACATATACATACGTTTGAAAAGGGCTGCACAACACAAAAGATGCACTTTATGGGGCATGTATTAGACAACTATGTGTGTGAGTTTGATATACATGCCACGGAAAGACATGATTTTCAATGACGAAACGGCTACGATTACCGTAGTAACACCAGACTATACCAGTGACTCTTATGTTGTGTGAGCCTAAAGATTGAAGTGGGACGCTGCCAGTGTCAGTTTTTCGAGTGATGACAAGAAGGTACTCACGGAAGTGGTCACCTAATCTAACCACCTCTTCTTTGACAAGACTATACTCTCACTTTCAGCCACCACCCTCACAACCTTACATCAGTAAAGATCATTATCTAATACCATTCCAATGCTAACTCAAAACCTGTCTGCTTTTTCATGATCCTCCATTTATTGCCATCATTAGTAGCTTAAACATCCTCCATTTATTGCCACCATTAGTAGCTTAAACATCCTCCATTTATTGCCATCATTAGTAGCTTAAACATCCTCCATTTATTGCCATCATTAGTAGCTTAAACATCCTCCATTTATTGCCATCATTAGTAGCTTAAACATCCTCCATTTATTGCCATCATTAGTAGCTTAAACATCCTCCATTTATTGCCATCATTAGTAGCTTAAACATCCTCCATTTATTGCCATCATTAGTAGCTTAAACATCCTCCATTTATTGCCATCATTAGTAGCTTAAACATCCTCCATTTATTGCCATCATTAGTAGCTTAAACATCCTCCATTTATTGCCATCATTAGTAGCTTAAACATCCTCCATTTATTGCCATCATTAGTAGCTTAAACAGCAGAGATAGAATCAAGATGTAACATTGCTTGTCAAATCATCGGACAGCTATCACCACTATTGTCCAACACGGAAATAGCTGTAGAGGCAAAACTGGCACTCTACAATACAATCTTCTTCCCAACGTTGTGCTACCAATGCCAGACCTGGACCCTAGATGCAAGAACGACAAGAAGAATAACCTCTTCAGAGATGAAGTGTGTTAGACGAATGGCAGGACACAGCCTGAGGAATAAGATCAGAAATGAAGAACAGAAAAAAAGCTAGGAATAAATAATAAAAAAAAAAAACAACAGATAACATGGTTTGGCCACGTGACAAGGCAGAAAGATCAAAACACAACGAGCCTTCAATCAACGTTGCTAGAACACCAGAACCAAGAGCCGACACGAAAAAGATGGACTGACTGAATAATAGAACCACCAAGAAACATAACAGCAGATGAGAAGAGTAGAAGAGCAAAAGACCGCAAATTATATCTCCCTCGACGCTGAAAGGTAAAGGAGGAAGGAAAGAGGAACAAGAATAAGAATAGTAGCTTGCGCCACATTCTTGTTAGTAGCCGTCTTCTCACTCAAGCCATAACCACCGAAGCATAATCTCATTATGTGTGGACAGTCGGATCTGTAAGACCTGCCCCTACGTACTTCTCATCGACTCTGTCGCAGTATCAGGAGTTTCGAGATCAGGGATGGCCTCTCATGTGTGTCCGTAAACCGCCCGTGCGCTGCCGGGGCCCGAAAGGGAAGTAAAGAATAGCGGCGCTGTACCCTACCAGGCATGTTCGTAAGAGGCGAGAAAGGAGGGTTAGGCATGGGACTGGCTATCCCATACTGTAAAAAAATAAGCCGAAAAAACTTCACAAACATGAACAAGTCAAAGAAAGATAAAGTAAATCCGTCAACCAGGAAAGAGAAGGGCTCTCTGTCTAAGAGATGTATGACGCAATCCGGAGAAAGCCATAAGGAGTCCGGGTTGCCGACTCACCCTTTGTCTACCAGGAAATCATCCAGAATTGGCACCTGGAATGTTCGTACCCTTAACGAACAGGGAAAAGCGGCACAAGTGGCAGCAGAAATGAACAACTACAAGATAGATATTCTGGGAATGTGTGAAACAAGATGGCTGGGAGCGGAGAGAATAAAATTGAATACAGGGGAGATGATTTTATCATCAGGACACCAGGAACCAGGAGCACAACATAGCGAAGGGGTAGCTATAATGCTATCAAAGAATGCACAGAAGACACTAATAGAATGGGAGGCAGTGGGACCAAGACTGGTGAGAGCAACATTTAGAACAACCAAAAACAAAATAAAATTACACATTATACAATGCTATGCACCAACCAACGATAAAGATGACTCAGTTAAAGATGATTTTTATAAACAGCTACAATGCCAGATGGATGCAAGACGAGCCAAGGATATTATAATCTTGATGGGAGACCTAAATGCTAAGGTAGGATCAGACAACAGAGGCTTTGAAGAGATTATGGGAAAACATGGACTTGGAGATATAAACGAGAATGGAGAGATATTTGTGAATTTCTGCGCCCTTAATCAAATGAGCCTAGGAGGAACAATATTCCAACATAAAAGAATACACAAAGCTACATGGGTGTCACCAGATCATAGAAAGGAAAATCAAATTGATCACATATGTATTAATAATAAGTTTAAGTCATCCTTACAAGATGTAAAAGTATATAGAGGGGCAGATATAGCTTCTGATCATCATCTTCTGTTAGCCAAACTTAAAATTAAATTAAAAAGGTATACTACAACGAATAAGGGCAGAACGTATTTCAATGTAGGGTTTCTTAAAGAACAAGGAATTAAAGATAAATTCGCAGTCACAATATCAAACAAATACCAAGTCCTCCAACAACTAGAAAATACTATAAATATAGAAGATCATTGGAAACAGGTAAAAAATATATGGAAAGAGACATGCGAAGAAACACTGGGGAAAAGAGAACGCCAGAATAAGGCATGGATGACAGCAGAGACCCTGGATAAAATTAAAGAAAGAAAGAACAAGAAAGCAGACATAAATAAAAGCAAAACAAGAAGTAATAAAGCCAAGACACAGGAAGCTTACACAGAGGTGAATAAAGAAGTGAGAAGATGCATTAAAAGGGATAAGAGGAAATATATAGATGAATTAGCTAAAGAGGCAGAAGAAGCAGCAAATAAAGGGAATATGAAAGAACTGTACAACAGCACAAAGAAATTAGGTGGAAAATACAAACAGATCAACGCCTTTATCAAAGATAAGAAAGGAAATCTGCTTAGTAATATAAAGGAACAAATGGAGAGATGGAAGGAGCACTTTGAAGAACTTTTGAACAGACCTGGCTCAAATAATCCTCCAGATATACTACCAGCAGAAGAAGAATTACACGTTAACTGCGGAAAACCAAGCAAAGAAGAAATAATGAAAGCCATCAAACTGTTAAAAGATGGTAAAGCCACAGGACCAGATGAAATTCCTTCGGAAGCCATCAAAGCAGATATTATCACCTCTACCAAGATGTTACATAATCTATTGGATAAAATTTGGGAGAGGGAAGAAATACCTAAAGACTGGAGAGAAGGTTATATGATCAAACTACCAAAGAAAGGAAGTTTACAGGAGTGCACAAATTATAGGGGAATTATGCTACTATCAGTGCCAGGAAAAATATTAGGCAGAATCATTCTGGAGAGACTAAAAGAGGCTATAGAGAAACACTTGAGAGATGAACAAGCAGGTTTTAGGAAGAACAGATCATGTGCTGATCAAATAACTACTCTACGTATAATAGTTGAACAAAGTTTAGAACTAAAATCCCCACTTTATATTGGATTCATAGATTACGAAAAGGCATTTGATAGTTTAGACAGAAGAATGCTTTGGAAGTTGCTGAGTCATTATGGAATCCCCATAAATTTTATTAACCTGATAAAAACAATGTATGAAGGAACAAAATGTAGTGTGGTGCATGAAGGACAGCTTACAGAAGCATTTGAAATAAGAACAGGAGTAAGGCAAGGATGCCTTCTGTCTCCATTTCTCTTTCTACTGGCCATAGATTGGATTATGAAAATAACTCAAAACAACAGAAATGGGATCCAGTGGTCACTGACCAAACAACTTGATGATTTAGACTTTGCTGATGACATAGCTCTCCTATCACACAGCCACCAACAGATGCAAGATAAAATGAGTATATTAGATGAGAGATCACAACAGCTAGGACTAAAGATTAATAGAGATAAGACCAACATTATGAGAATTAATGCAGTTGGCAATAACCAAATAAAACTAGGAGAAATACCTCTACTAGACGTACAATCTTATATATATCTGGGCAGTAATATAGATAAAGAGGGAGGAACAGAAAACGATACCAAAATAAGGATATCAAAAGCAAGAGGAGCTTTCATTGCACTGGGAAACATATGGAAATCCAAAGAAATTAGGCTAAATACAAAAATACAAATTTTCAACTCCAATGTTAAGTCGGTTCTATTATATGGCTGTGAAACATGGAGAATAACAAAATTGACAATCACGAAGGTACAGACTTTCATTAATGGATGCTTGCGCAGAATAAAGGGATGGAAATGGCAGGACAAAGTCACAAACGTGGAATTATGGAAATGTACCGGTCAAATACCAGTGGATAAAGAAATACAGCGAAGACGATGGCGATGGATAGGACACACACTACGGAAACCAACTGAGAGTATTACACAACAGGCCCTTTTTTGGAATCCCCAGGGGAAAAGACAAAGAGGAAGACCAAGGAATTCTTGGAGAAGACAGATTGAAGCAGAGATGAAGATGATGGGGAAGACATGGAATGATCTTAAAAGAATTGCAGAAAACAGAACGACTTGGAAAGTGTTTGTTGAAGACCTATGCTCCACTGGGAGCTAAAAGGTAGAAGAAGTAGCTTAAACAGCAGAGATAGAATCAAGATGTAACATTGCTTGTCAAATCATCGGACAGCTATCACCACTATTGTCCAACACGGAAATAGCTGTAGAGGCAAAACTGGCACTCTACAATACAATCTTCTTCCCAACGTTGTGCTACCAATGCCAGACCTGGACCCTAGATGCAAGAACGACAAGAAGAATAACCTCTTCAGAGATGAAGTGTGTTAGACGAATGGCAGGACACAGCCTGAGGAATAAGATCAGAAATGAAGAACAGAAAAAAAGCTAGGAATAAATAATAATAAAAAAAAACAACAGATAACATGGTTTGGCCACGTGACAAGGCAGAAAGATCAAAACACAACGAGCCTTCAATCAACGTTGCTAGAACACCAGAACCAAGAGCCGACACGAAAAAGATGGACTGACTGAATAATAGAACCACCAAGAAACATAACAGCAGATGAGAAGAGTAGAAGAGCAAAAGACCGCAAATTATATCTCCCCTCGACGCTGAAAGGTAAAGGAGGAAGGAAAGAGGAACAAGAATAAGAATAGTAGCTTGCGCCACATTCTTGTTAGTAGCCGTCTTCTCACTCAAGCCATAACCACCGAAGCATAATCTCATTATGTGTGGACAGTCGGATCTGTAAGACCTGCCCCTACGTACTTCTCATCGACTCTGTCGCAGTATCAGGAGTTTCGAGATCAGGGATGGCCTCTCATGTGTGTCCTGTAATATTATTTATCCTATAATACATCAGTTTATTTCTGTCTGAATCTCTCACAATGTTTGTTTATTTCTGCGTAGATCCTCCTCAAACCTTGTTTATTTCTGTGTACATCTCTTCCAAATCTTTATTTCTGTGTGTTATTTTCAACAATTTTCTTTATTTCTGTATATACTCCTCAAACCGTCTTTATTTCTGTGTGTATACCCCACAAATCTTCTATATTTCTGTACACGCCCAACTCAAAATCTGCTTTGTTTCTGTGTCCATACCGTTCAAATCTTCATTTTATTTCTTTATACTTCCTCTCAAAGCATTTGGCAAAGTAATGCACCAAGAAATAATCAACAGTTTAGAAAGCATAAACGTAGACAACAAAGATCTAAAAATAATAAAGAACATGTACTGGCAACAAACAGCAGCCATAAGAACTGGAAATCAATTGGGAATGTTTCAACAAATAAAACAGGGTGTTAGGCAAGGTTGTGTGCTGTCACCAGATTAATTTAATATTTATAGTGAGATTATTTGAAGATCCATTGGGGGCATGCCTGGAATAACAATCGGAGGTCATAATATAAATAATTGAAGGTATGCTGATGATACAGTCTTAATCGCTAAGAGTGAAAATGAGTTACAAGAAATGTTAGACATTATAGTGAAAGAAAATAAAGGACTCAGCCTTAACAGCAAAAGATAGAAGTAATGTTAACAACAAAGAAAAAGACATCACCTCAGTGCAAAATAAAGAGAAGTGGAACAATATTAAAAAAGGTAAATGAATTTAATTATTTGAGAACTTTGTTAACCTCAGACGGAAGATGTATAACAAAGGTGAGATGCAGAATGGCTCAGGCAAAAGCAGCTTTCCAAAAAATGAGGAAGATACTATGCAATCCATTTTGACAATAGAAACAAGAAAAAGAGTTCTTAAATGTTATGTAGACCCAGTCTTAACATATGGATATGAATCATGGACAATAGGACAACAGACAAGAAAATCACTGAAGGATGTAGAAATGTGGTTTTACAGAATAATGTTTAGAATACCATGGACAGCTAAGAAGAGTAATGTAATTAAAACGTTCTGAAAGAGGTCAACGCAAAAAGAGAGCTAATTTCCAATATTAGGAAGAAATAATCGTCATTTTTTGGCCATGTAATGAGAAGAGAACAGCTGTAATATATTGCAACAACTGGTAAAATTCGAGGGACGAAGAGACAGAGAGAAGCAAAGGGAAAAGACACCAGACAGCTTAAGAGAATGGCTTGGCAGAAGGTCAACAACAGAAATGATAAATAACTGTCGAGATCGAAAGTTGTGGAGAGACATGATCACCTACGCCAGCAGGCCTAGTACTTAATGATGATGATGATACTATCTCTCAAATCTTCTTTATTTCTCATGGCCCTAACTTCTTTTACTTTTGAACCAATTTTCGTTTGCATGTCTGCACATTGTGTATTTCGTTATTAATATTGTTAATTTGACCACTATGTCTTCTTCCGCCAATTGTTTTTTTTTATATACATATCCAATTATCTTTTTAAATTTCCGTTAAGTTTCCTTTTAGACATAATGGCTGGAAGTATTCTTTTCCTATGATTTGACATTTATTTGTATTTATTTTAAACTATGATTTTTCTCTTCTGTTTTGTTCAATCTCCTTATCCAACAACTTCTCATGTATCTCTTTTACATGCACTGTACATGCACATTTTATTCTGCATGGCTACATATTGTTTTATCTAGTAGGTCTATTAGTGAGTGACTTTGCTGTATATTTCTCAATAATTTAACTGTCAGAACAAACTGATAGAACTTAAAGGAACAAGTGGTGAGCTGTAACGTACACTCCTACATTGCATGGTGACAGCTTTACAAAAAAGGAACACAACAAAATACTAGTTTTAGCTAATGCCTGCTTTTGGGGATGTCTTTGCCTTTATAGCATTGTTCCGAAACCTATCTTCAATAATCTTTGATCTTGTCTATTGTAGAAAACACGATGTACTTACCATGTATGTTACAAGTGTCAAAGCACTGAAAATGATTTGTTATTGCCATGGATATTATTTTAGTAGTTAAATATTGTTTTTTTTTTTTAGTTTTGCTTCAGAAGAAATCTAGAAAATAATTTTATACACATACCAGCTATATGTTATTACGAATAAAGAATTAATGCGTTCAAACCCACAGATGTATTACAAAAGTAACTAAATCAGGGGAAAGAAATAATAAAATCATATAACTATCAAAAGACTTAAATTACCTCCCTTATATCTACAGCTACAATGCGATATTAGATGGGAAAACAAAATAACATTCAATTATTTCAATTGAATTAATTAACATTTCTCAAATATTTTGATCAAATGCAAAAGTTAAAAACAATAGGTATGGCAAAAAGTAATTTTAATGCCATGAACAATATACTAACAACAAAATAAATAACAGTAGAGCTGAAGCTAGAATAGCAAAATGTTACATCTTCTCAATATTCCTGTATGGTGCAGAAACATGGACATTAGACAAGAAAACAGAACAGAGAAGCCTTTGAAATTTGGATTTATAGAAGAATAGGTAGAATTGGATGGAAAGAAATGAAAACAAACGATGAAGTTTTAAAACTACTAAAATTAAAAAGAGAACTACTAAATACAATTAAGACAAGACAGATGCAATTTTGGGGGCACGTTAAAAGACACAACAGCCTACTAAAAGTAATATTGGAAGGGAAAATACAAGGTAAAAGAGGCAGAGGCAGACCAAGACTAACATGGATGAGTAAAATCAAAAGATGGACAAGTCAATCTATGACAACCTGTACCATAAAAGCAAGAAATAGGGTGGAATGGCGATCCATGCTAGCCAACCTTCGTTGCGGAGACGGCACTCCATGATGATGATGATGATGAAAAACAATATCTCAATTACGATTGTTTGAAGCGTTCATGACGGACATCAACAAAATCATCTCAGTACTAAGACACATCCCTTTACTCTAACAAACCCCTTCCCCATTTTTCCTTTTCTACCCAAACCCCGACTGTCAAATGGTATACATATACCAACAAGAAAACGTGTAAAAAATATAACAAACAAATTATAATGATTATGAACCAAGAGTCTTAATTTGACCAACCTTTTTTTTCAGTTTCACCAGTGGAGCCACTTTAGTTCTGTGGTTAGTGAACTAGACCAGCGAGGAGAGCACTTGGCAGTGGAGCCACGTTAGCTCAGTGGTTAGTGAACTAGACCAGCGAGGACAGCACTTGGCAGTGGAGCCACGTTTGTTCAGTGGTTAGTGAATTAGACCAGCAAGGACAGCACTTGACAGTGGAGCCACGTTAGCTCAGTGGTTAGTGAACTAGACCAGCGAGGACAGCGCTTGGCAGTGGAGCCACGTTAGCTCAGTGGTTAGTGAACTAGACCAGCGAGGACAGCACTTGGCAGTGGAGCCACGTTTGTTCAGTGGTTAGTGAATTAGACCAGCAAGGACAGCACTTGACAGTGGAGCAACGATAGTTCAGTGGTTAGTGAACTAGATCAGCAAGGACAGCACTTGGCAGTTGAGCCACGTTAGTTCAGTGGCTAGTGAACAAGACTAGCAAGGACAGCACTTGACAATGGGGTCATGTTAGTTCAGTGGTTAGTGAACTAGACCAGCAAGGACAGCACTTGGCAGTGTAGCCACATTAGTTCAGTGGCTAGTGAACTAGACTAGCAAGGACAGCACTTGGCAGTGAAGCCACGTTAGTTCAGTGGTTAGTAAACTAAACCAGCAAGGACAGCCCTTGACAGGGGAGCCACGTTAGTTCAGTGGCTAGTAAACTAGACCAGCAAGGACATCACTAGACAATGGAGTCATGTTAGTTCAGTGGCTAGTAAACTAGACCAGCAAGGACAGCACTTGACAGTGGAGCCACGTTAGTTCAGTGGCTAGTAAACTAAACCAGCAAGGACAGCACTTGACAATGGAGCCACGTTAGTTCAGTGGCTAGTAAACTAGACCAGCAAGGACAGCACTTGACAATGGAGCCACGTTAGTTCAGTGGCTAGTAAACTAAACCAGCAAGGACAGCACTTGACAATGGAGCCACGTTAGTTCAGTGGCTAGTAAACTAGACCAGCAAGGACAGCACTTGACAATGGGGTCATGTTAGTTCAGTGGCTAGTAAACTAGACCAGCAAGGACAGCACTTGACAATGGGGTCATGTTAGTTCAGTGGCTAGTAAACTAGACCAGCAAGGACAGCACTTGACAATGGGGTCATGTTAGTTCAGTGGCTAGTAAACTAGACCAGCAAGGACAGCACTTGACAATGGGGTCATGTTAGTTCAGTGGCTAGTAAACTAGACCAGCAAGGACAGCACTTGACAATGGGGTCATGTTAGTTCAGTGGCTAGTAAACTAAACCAGCAAGGACATCACTAGACAATGGGGTCATGTTAGTTCAGTGGCTAGTAAACTAGACCAGCAAGGACAGCACTTGACAATGGGGTCATGTTAGTTCAGTGGCTAGTAAACTAGACCAGCAAGGACATCACTTGACAATGGAGCCACGTTAGTTCAGTGGCTAGTAAACTAGACCAGCAAGGACAGCACTTGACAATGGAGCCACGTTAGTTCAGTGGCTAGTAAACTAGACCAGCAAGGACAGCACTTGACAATGGAGCCACGTTAGTTCAGTGGCTAGTAAACTAGACCAGCAAGGACATCACTTGACAATGGGGTCATGTTAGTTCAGTGGCTAGTAAACTAGACCAGCAAGGACATCACTTGACAATGGAGCCACGTTAGTTCAGTGGCTAGTAAACTAGACCAGCAAGGACAGCACTTGACAATGGAGCCACGTTAGTTCAGTGGCTAGTAAACTAGACCAGCAAGGACATCACTTGACAATGGGGTCATGTTAGTTCAGTGGCTAGTAAACTAAACCAGCAAGGACAGCACTTGACAATGGGGTCATGTTAGTTCAGTGGCTAGTAAACTAGACCAGCAAGGACAAGAGGTCGGGATCGATTCTAGCATACATTTTCTCAGGTTTACTCACCTTTCAATGAGTATCGGATTTTGAGGGGAAAGAAACCTGGCACTAGCATATTGCGGACCATATGAACCACAAAATAATGTGCCGAAGATCTATAAAAACATCGTCACAATATATTTTCTATGTTGCACGCGTTTGATAGGGCTCTTTCTTTCTTCCTTTCTTCCTTTCTTTCTTTCCTTCTTTCTTTCTTTCTTTCTTTCTTTTTTTTCCTTTCTTTCTTTCTTTCTTTCTTTCTTTCTTTCTTTCCTTCTTGTTTATTTCTTTCTTTCCTTCTTTTTATTCTTTCTTTCTTTTTTTCTTTCTTACTTTCTTTCATTTTTTCTCTCTTTCTTCCTTTCATTCGTTTGTTCTTTCTTTCTTTCTTTCTTTATAATAATGACTGTAACGTTTTTTTCGTTTTTCTTTTTTTCCGCAAACTCCTATATTTCGCACTATGCACTAACCTGGCAGGTACAAAAACTATTGGAGAGCACAAAGTGTATCTTGAACCACTGAGAAAGTGTAAAGATAGGGGTCGCCCACTACTTCGTTCTCTCTTGAGTTTGTTTAGTCGATTGGATTTTACTTCACCTTTAGTAGTTAGTATCATTTATTTAATGGCGCTTCAGAGGATCAAATCTCAACACAGCGAGCTTCCAATAAACACTGTGAGACCTCTAGAGCCAAGAGAGAGCCACGACAAGGATGAGTCGATGGAATATTAGAAACACTAGCAGGAGAAGCCAACAAAAGAGGAAAAGACTGCAATCTATATCTCTCCTCAATGCAGAAAGGAAAATGAGGAAAGAAGAAAAAGAAATAGTAGAAGAATAAGAAGAAGGAGAAGGAGGAGAAAAAGAACAGAGCTTTATGGTAACCATCTTTCGTCACGGAGACGGTAGAGGAAACGGTAAAGTAAAGTACCCCCGTCAAGCCAAGTGGCGTATAGTGAATATGGTTTTAGTGACCATACATTTTAAAAGCCTTCGGCACATGATTTTTGGGGTAATGTGGTCGGTATTACGCCCGTGTCGTTTAACTTTCTCAGAAAAATAACGGGTACCCATTAAAGGCTGGGTGAACCTGAAGCCGTAAGTTGGGATCGAACCCTACCTGTTGTCCTTTGTAGTCCAGTTCACTAACCACTGAGCTATCACGGCTCCACGGTGACGGTACAAAGTGATAATAATTTAATTTAAAAGGTCAAAGTAAGATGATCCACAGCGCTGCTACCTTTTGGAAGTGAATGGCATTCAATAAATAAACTTCTTTTTATGGGCATCTTTTATGAAAAGAACAGCCAGTGGTATCATCTCTGCCGCCTTTTAGATGACGTCAAATATTTAACTACGTCATAGGTTAACCTTGTGTTCAGTAGCAAGCAACAAATGATCAACATTTCGACGTTGGAAATGGCTAGACTACGTTCTACGAGCGGAACGAATAGGTATCCGCACCTAGCATTAACATGGACACCACCTGGCAAACGAAAACATGGTGACGGACCATACATGATGACAAGTCCTGGCGAGAGTTGTCCATGCTTGCTCCAGACCGGATTATTGAGAGATCTCTTGTGAGTGGCATTTGCTCCGACCGGATTATTGAGAGATCTCTTGTGAGTGGCATTTGCTCCGACCGGATTGTTGAGAGATCTCTTGTGAGTGGCATTTGCTCAACCGGATTGTGTGAAGATCTCTTGTGAGTGGCCTTTGCTCCGACCAGAGTTCAAGAAATTAAGAAGTTCGACAATTTATGAGAAAGTATTGCTCAACAAACAGTATCTAACTTAAAATAAGTAAGTTTTAATATTCTAAGTTAGTCATGAAGCAAATAAGCCGACAAAGATCATCATCATCATCAAGTGCCGGGCCTGCTGGCGTAGGTGATCATGTCTCTCCACAATTTTCCATCCCGACAATTATTTATCATTTCTGTAGTTGACCTTCCGCCAAGCCATTAAGCTTCTGCCAAGACCTTCTGCCAAGTCTTAAGCTGTCTGGTATTTTTTTTTCTTTGCTTTTCTCTATCTCTTTTTTTTCTTTGCTTTCCTCTATCTCTTCGTCCCTCAATTTTCCCAGTTGTTACAAAATATTCCAGTTGTTCTCTTCTCATTACATGGTCAAAAAGTGATGATTGTTTCTTCCTAATATTGGAAATTAGCTCTCTTTTTGCTTTGGCCTCTTTCAGAACGTTTTCATTACTCTTCTTAGCTGTCCATGGTATTCTCAACATTCTTCTGTAAAACCACATTTCTACAGACTCCAGTGATTTTCTTGTTTGTTGTCCTATTGTCCATGATTCACATCCATATGTTAAGACTGGTACATAACATTTAAGAACTCTTTTTCTTGTTTCGATTGTCAAAAATGGATTGTATAGTATCCGACAAAGATAAATAAATAAAAAAAAACAATCTGTACCATTCAACACTTTCAAAAGATCCAAGAAAAAGATTATCACTCTCAAAAGTCGATGATAAAGTTTATCACTCTCAAAAAGTCGATGATAAAGTTTATCACTCTCAAAAAGTCGATGATAAAGTTTATCAGCAAATAGAATTACACTGTCCTTATTGTCTTGATGGTTTTGACTACATTTTGTCGAGGCACGATACGATCAACCTAAAACTCATTCTTTCATGTTATATTAAACCACGTGTTAATCTTCTGTTTTGTACTTGATGAAGGTTTTTACAGAAAAGCCGTTGTTTGTTTCGTCTCTCTAATATTTGTCTTCTAGGTATATATATATATATATGTATATATATATTTCTAGGTATAATTTCGAGTTTACTTAATAATATTATACCGCAACTGCCTCCAAAAAAAAATTCAAAGGGAGGGCATGAGTTAGTTTTACCTTTCAGAATAATCGTGATTGTGTCCCTTAGATAAATTACTCTCCTAATTTAGTCCGTTCACGAATGTTGGCCGCTGTTTAAAGATTTATATTTGTGCATTGGTGAATTAAAAATGGTTTAAAATACATATTTATATCTATATCATCATTAAGCCTATGTCACAGTTTTTATCTGTCCTGCTAGTTAATTCAGATCAGAAATGAAGAACTGAGAAAAAAACTAGGAATAGCCCCCGCCATAGAATATATAAGGAAACAGCAGATAAAATGGTTTGGCCACGTGACAAGGCAGAAAGAACAAAACACAGCACAACGGGCTTCCAACAAACGCTGTGAGAACACCAGACCCAAAGGTCGACCACGAAAAAGATGGATCAATGGAATATTAGAAGCACTAGGAAACATAACAGCAACAGAGGCGAACAGAAGAGCAAAAGACCGCAAATGATATCTCCCCTCGACGCTGAAGGCAAATGAGGAAGGAAAGAAGAAGAAGTTAGTTAATTATATAAGACTATTTCTTCTTCGGGATATAGAAATATATCGTGTCCTCGCCTGGCTAATATTTATGAGTTTTACAGACTATATTGTGGTAGCAATCACCCGACAGTTAAAAATAATGTATTTCATTTGTTTCATTTCAGAATATTCTGAACGAACGTGCACACAATGAACGTGCATTTACAGAGCGTTTAAATATTCGACTCTATGAGCATGCTAAGAAAAATTGACGCTGGCTCTATACGCAGGCAGTGGTCGAGTCATTACCCCAGAAGTCAACTATAGGCATAGTCTCCATTGTCTACGTCCCTGGACATGCGGAAAAATAAAAGAGCGGACAGGCTGGCTGGGTGTGCTGTCGTTGAAGACGGTCAACCAATGGATCAGCAGACGTCATGATTGCGCTCCGTTAGGCAGGAAGGTCACAGGACTTCGACAACCATGATTCCACGTCTGTCCTTCAGATGTCCAGCGATGAGAATAAAGATGGATGCATCCAGAAACAAGAAGCTTTGTGGGAGAATAAGAGAACTTACCAACCAATATAGAGCTGGAGTCATGCATCGCTGAACGCTGCAGGACATGTTGATGGTTGAAGAGGAGATCTGAGCACTTATGGACATATTCGAAGTGTAATGATGATAACCTACAAATAACTCAATAACGTTTGAGTTCACACAGGATAAGTAGAAAATGTGTTGGTATATATATCTATATGGAGGAGTGAATTGTCTAGTGATAAAACTGTTAAAGAAATATCGGTTCGGTAACGATTTAGACATCATGGGGTCCTCGGTGGCCTATTTGGTAAAACTACCCGACTGGGCTACCGACGTTTGGACAACCCGTGTTCGATTCCCGCTGGAAGCAGTGAGAGTTGTATTCATGGTTTGAAAAGAAAATACCCCCCGCGGTTGACCCAGTCGCTGGTAGAAATTGGTACCAGGGTATAACTCTGGGAAGGTGAGGAATGCCGCCTCACATCCTGAATTACGATACATGAAGAGACACTATCCTGAAGTCACCGAACATTTCTGGATAGGCAGCAGAGCACATGGGTGAAAACTCATGTGTTAAGACGCCGATTCAAGTCTCGTACTTGACCTTTCCCTTTGCATCCTGTATTGTGTTCAGACACCAGAGATTGTTTCAGATTTAGTCAGAGACGAAATCGTACGATATTTTTGTGTTGAAATCTGTGTTAATAAAGTGTTTAAAAATTAATTAAATGTTAATAGATTGAAACATTCTAATGTAATAATATAACATAGTAATATAACATAGAAATGATGCAATTAACATACTATATCACAAGGAATATAATACAATACAATTCACTACAATACACTACAATACAAAACACTACAATACAATACACTACATTACAATACACTGCAATACAATACAATACAATATACTACAATACAATACAATGCAATACACTACAATACAATACAATACACTACACTACAATACAATACAATACAATGCAATACACTACAATACAATACAATACAATACAATACAATACAATACAATACAATACAATACAATACACTACAATGCAATACACTACAATACAATACAATACAATACAATACAATACACTACAATACAATACAATACAATACAATACAATACAATACAATGCAATACAATACAATACACTACAATACAATACAATACAATACAATACAATACACTACAATACAATACAATACACTACAATACAATACAATACACTACAATACAATACAATACAATACACTACAATACAATACAATACAATACAATACAATACAATACACTACAATACAATACAATACAATACAATACAATACACTACAATACAATACAATACAATACAATACAATACAATACAATACAATACAATACAATACAATACACTACACTACAATACAATACAATACACTACAATACAATACAATACACTACAATACAATACAATACAATACAATACAATACACTACAATACAATACAATACAATACACTACAATACAATACAAATCAATACACTACAATACAATACAATACAATACACTACAATACAATACAATACAATACAATACAATACAACATGTCCTAGCATATTTCTCATAATATTTTGGTCATAATAACGAAATCAACATTGGCAGGCAGCTGGTGGTTTGTGGACCGGGGGGGGGGGAGAGAAAAGAGGTACAAGCGCATAAAGAAGAAAAGAGAAAGAAGAAAAGAGAAAAAATAAAAGAGAAAGAATACAAAGAGAAATAAGAAAAGAGAAAGAATACAAAGATAAATCGTCTACTACTACTCATGGGAGGAGTTCGGCGTTAAGCTAAAAACGAATGTTATCAGTGATATCTTGACAAAGAACAGTAGATGGAAAGAATTACGGTGTGAACCAGAATTAAAGTACGCGGTACAGAGCGGCCACAAAATGGAGAAGTCGGTTCTGAGACCACGTTGATCACATTGACTGCAATCTCGGGCGAAAAAAATGAAAAAAAATGACGTTAAATTTGTAGCTGCCTATTTGTGAACAGTGAATCAATTCAGAGGAAGAGGTATGTTTACAGCACTCGGATGCGAACACCAGCTTTACGTCTGTAGCGAAATCTGAAGGGACTGAATTTGGCGTGAATATAATTTTATCGTGCAAAATTTGCATCTTCGCAATATTCATGTATGGTGCAGAAACATGGACATTAGACAAGAAAATAGAACAGAAAATTGAAGCCTTTGGAATGTGGATTTATAGAAGAATAGGTAGAATTGGATGGAAGGAAAAGAAAACAAACGATGAAGTTTTAAAACAACTAAAAATGAAAAGAGAACTACTAAACACAGTTAGAACAAGACAAATGAAATTTTGGGGGCATGTATTAGACACGGAGAAACATAATAATCAGATGGAGAGAATACTTTAAGGAACTATTAAATCAGGGAAATACAAACGGAAATACAGAGTTTAAACATAGGCAGTATGATGAACAGGAACCGAATATACTTAAAGCAGAAGTAGAATGGGCATTGAAACAGAATAAAAAGAACAAAGCAGCTGGTATAGATGGAATAACAACAGAAATGCTACTAGCCTGTAAGGAAACAGCTATAGATTGGCTTATTATCATATTCAATATGGCTTGGGAAGAAAGAAAAGTCCCAGACGATTGGCAAAAAGCTATCATTGTCCCATTTTGGAAGAATAAAGGAAGTAAAAGGGAGTGTGAAATGTACAGAGGAATATCCCTATTGAGTCAAGTTGGTAAAATGTTTGCTAAAATATTGGAGAGGAGAGTAAGATACATAATAGAACCACAATTAAGTAATAATCAATTCGGATTCAGAAAAGGCAAAAGCTGTACTGATGCTATATTTACATTGAGACAACTATGTGAAAAAACAATAGAATATGACAGAAACCTAAATATAGTGTTTATAAATCAGGAAAAAGCGTTTGATCGTGTGGACAGGAACAAACTTTGGCAAACTTTAGAAACATACGGGGTAGCTGGACAACTACTAGATAATATAATGGCATTATATAAAAACAGTCAAAGTGCCGTTAGAATATCGGAAGGTTTGTCAGAATGGTTTCAGATTACAACAGGAGTAAGACAAGGATGTGTCCTCTCACCACTCCTCTTCATCATATATATGGACAAAATAAATCAGGAAACAACCAACAATAAGGACAAAACAAATAATAATATAGAGGTAGAAAACTCCAACATCAACGAGCTACTCTTCGCGGATGACCAATGCCTAATATATGAGGATGAACACCTACTACAACAGCATTTAACATCTCTAGATAAACGCTGCACAAACTACAGTATGAAAATTAACACAGCAAAAACAGAGGCTATAAGAATAAGCAAATTAAGACACCAATTAAACATCAAGATCAACGATAAAGAAATAAAACAAGTAGAGGAATTCAAGTATTTAGGCACAATGTTCAAATTGACATGAGAATACAAAAAGCAAATGCTGTCACATACCAGCTTTCACCATTGCTAAGACATCCTAACATTTCTATGCCAGGTAAACAACAAATGATAAATAGCATCTTCATACCAACTTTGTGCTATGAAAGTCAAACATGGACCCTTTCTAAATCACATTTAAGAAAGATCATTACATGTGAGATGCGTTGCTTGAGAAAAGTAAGAAACAACACAAGAAGAGATAGAATACCAAATGAAACCATAAGAAAAATAGTAGGAACAAAACCCTGCCAAGAATATATAGAACAACAACAACTTAAATGGTTTGGCCACCTGGTCAGAATGAATCCTTACCAATCACCATCAAGGGCGTTCTTCTCAAGAATGCATGGAAAAAGACCAAGAGGAAGACCCAGAAGAAGATGGATAGATGCAGTGACAGAGACATGTAACAACAAAGGAAAATCACTAATTCAGACAATTCCAGCAGCACAAGAACGACAAATGATATAAACCATGACACCTTTTATGTATCAGTGAAAAGAGAAAAGAAGAAGAAGAAGAAGTTAAAAGACACATCAGCCCAATAAAAGTAATATTCGAAGGGAAAATACAAGGTAAAGAAGACAGAGGCAGACAAAGACTAACATGAACGAGTAACATCAAAAGATGGACAAGGCAACCTATGACAACCTGCACCCAACCTCCATGGTACCCAAACTTCGTTGCGGAGATGGCACTCAATGATGATGATGATAATTTTATTCTATTTTTCACACCGGCAGGCGTTGCTCAGGTGTCCCTCGCAATGCAGGCAGATATTCTTTGACTTCAGGATTATTCTCATTTTGGACATCTGATCTTGTAACCAAGAGATCGGGGTTATAACCAAGAGATCGGTTAAGCCACCAAGAAGCAAGGGATTCGAAGTGAAAAATGTCCACAGCCTGTGGGATCTTCTTGTACAGGGGCCGACGTGTTACCTCTACACCACCTCGACCTCCGGATAAGGCTTCAAAAATTGGTACCAGTGTTTTTATTTTTAGATACGTAAAGCCGCCTGATGTAATGCGGCAATATACAATAATTTTCGTGGCAAGGCGCTGTGCCACTTGGTACGGGTTCGATCCTATCTATCTATTGACCTTTCGAGCCGTAGCCGGCCCATAGGGCGTAGACCAAGATACTCCTTCTCTTATCTGATTTTTTTGTTCTAGCAGTTTTCAATTCTTTTAAAGATATTTTATCTAATCTCGCCATTTGTCTCTGTTCTGTGCAAGCAGCTCTATCTCATTAAGGGAGCCGATTCCTGCTGCTTTTGCCTTTCTCAGCAATGTTCTTCTCAGTGACTCTCTGAATCTTCCTCTTTTTCTCTTACCTGTTGTTTCCCACATGAGAGCTTGCTTTGCTATTCGGTTATTATCTCTTCTCCCCACATGTCCAACATATGACCATCGTCTTTTCTTTATTACTGAATATATTAGTGGTTGATTGGCGATTCTTCAACTAATTTACACATTCTGTATCAGGTCTACGTTTCATTAACAAAATCGTTTTTACGATAGTGGCTTGTTAAACCTCTGATCAACGGTTCTATACCAAACCGGAGAAAAATAATTCCTCCATCTTGGATACAACCGGAAACACTTCGATCCTGCTTGGGTCCATATATTGTTCTTTGTTGTTTTTTTTTCTGTTGATTACTTGTCATTCTTTCCGAGTGCTGTAAACATACATCTTCCTCTTAATTGATTCGCTGATGTAATGCTCTGCATCACCTTTAGATGTGCTATTTACAACGAAGTTTTAACAGCAAGTTCCCCCATCCACAAATAGTGAGATGAATACGACTAAATTTACATTACCTTTGAGCCTCGTTAGTTGAGTAGTTAATACACTCACACTTTGATCAGTAGGGTCCGAGTTCAAAACCCGGAGTGGTAGATGTGTTTATTTTACTGGAAAAGCTGCGGGGTTCACACAGCCTCTAATAATGGGCATCACCGATTTTTCTTAGAAGCAACAGCGGCCTGGCGTGATAGCGACCATATCACCGACTAATGTGCTTTCGGTTAAGGATATAAATATCCCTCATACGCCTATAAGACGTGGCGGGAGCCTTTACTTTACTTTACTTAACTTTACTTTACTTTACTTAACTTAACTTTACTTTACTTTACTTTACTTTACTTTACTTTACTTTACTTTACTTTACTTAACTTAACTTTACTTTACTTTACTTTACTTTACTTTACTTTACTTAACTTTACTTTACTTAACTTTACTTTACTTTACTTTACTATTTATTTTACTTTACTTAACGGGTGTCCGGTTAGCGCAATCGATAGGCGGTTGGCTTACCACGGCAACAGCCGGGGTTCGTACCCTGGCGTGGACACCTGGGTTTTACTAATTCCCTAAAAATTAGTACCTCTGAAGTCGGAGTAAATCTGCCTGCAAATCTGCCTCTTTTACACGCAAAATTCAGTCCCACAAAATTGAGTGGGTGGGACTTCGTCAGAGGTTAAAGCTGACGAAAGCGAACGAACTTTACTTACTTTACTTAACTTAACTTAACTTAACTTAACTTAACTTAACTTAACTTAACTTAACTTAACTTAACTTAACTTAACTTAACTTAACTTAACTTAACTTAACTTACCATTTACTTTACAATGTACTTTACTTTACTTTACTTTACTTATTATGTTGCATTATAGGGTTGTAACATTACATATCCTTGTTTTAGTACAAATGGCATTTCTTATACTTCTTTTATTACAAATGGCATTTCTTACACTTGTTTTATTACAAATGACATTTCTTACACCTGTTTTATTACAAATGGCATTTCTTACACTTGTTTTATTACAAATGGCATTTCTTACACTTGTTTTATTACAAATGGCATTTCTTACACTTGTTTTATTACAAATGGCATTTCTTACACTTCTTTTATTACAAATGGCATTTCTTACACTTGTTTTATTACAAATGGCATTTCTTACACTTGTTTTATTACAAATGGCATTTCTTACACTTGTTTTATTACAAATGGCATTTCTTACACTTCTTTTATTACAAATGGCATTTCTTACACTTGTTTTAGTACAAATAGCATTTCTTACACCTGTTTTATTACAAATGGCATTTCTTACACTTGTTTTATTACAAATGACATTTCTTACACTTGTTTTAGTACAAATGGCATTTCTTACACTTGTTTTATTACAAATGACATTTCTTACACCTGTTTTATTACAAATGACATTTCTTACACTTGTTTTATTACAAATGGCATTTCTTACACTTGTTTTATTACAAATGACATTTCTTACACTTGTTTTAGTACAAATGGCATTTCTTACACTTGTTTTATTACAAATGACATTTCTTACACCTGTTTTATTACAAATGGCATTTCTTACACTTGTTTTATTACAAATGGCATTTCTTACACTTGTTTTATTACAAATGGCATTTCTTACACTTGTTTTATTACAAATGGCATTTCTTACACTTCTTTTATTACAAATGGCATTTCTTACACTTGTTTTATTACAAATGGCATTTCTTACACTTGTTTTATTACAAATGGCATTTCTTACACTTGTTTTATTACAAATTACATTTCTTATACTTGTTTTAGTACAAATGACATTTCTTATACTTGTTTTAGTACAAATGACATTTCTTATACTTGTTTTAGTACAAATGACATTTCTTATACTTGTTTTGCTACAAATGACACTTCTTATACGTGTTTGATAAAACTGACATTTCTTATATTTGTTTTAGTACACATGGCATTTCTTATACTTGTTTTAGCACAAATAATATTCTTAGATTAGTTTTGCTACATTCTTCTTAGTAAAGTAAAGAGCCCCCGTCACGACAAGCGGGAATATGGTGTTAGTGACCATAAATTTCACAGACCTTCGGCACATGATTTTTCGGGTAATGTGGTCAGTATTACGCCCGTGTCGCTTTACTTTCCCAGAAAAAAATCCGGTACCCATTAAAGGCTGGGTGAACCGGAAGCCGTCGGTTGGGATCGAACCCTACCTCTTGTCCTTTGTAGTCCAGTTCACTAACCACTGAGCTATCGCGGCTCCACATCTCTTCTTGCTTATACTAATTTTGATACGAATATATTGCACTTTTGGTACAAATAATTTTGATTTAAAAAAAAAAAAAACGAAAGAACAAGATTACTCGCGGTCATTAATGAACAATACCCACGATACAGTCAACAAATTTCCGTTAGTTCAATGCTTGTAAAGTTCAATGCTTGTAAAGTTCAATGCTTGTAAAGTTCAATGCTTGTAAAGTTCAGTGCTTGTAAAGTTCAATGCTTGTAAAATTCAATGTCTTGGCTCGCAGGCTTCACGACCTCGTGGTTATTATATTCTGCGCGCCACCGAACACTCTTCAACAATCTCGTCAACTCAACTGCATAAGTTTGTATAGCTGTCTGGCATATAATAGTAAAGTGCACTGAGTCCTTCAATGTCATATAATACCGTAAAGATCGAGCCGCTTCAGATAGCACAGCTAATGTATCTAATTTATACACAAGTAGCACAGCATTAAATGAAACAAGGATACCGCAGAAAATGTTGATCATACCATATCATAAAAATAGTCGTACCCGACTATTATGTGCATGTGTGTGTATGTATGTGTATGTGTGTGTACACGCGTATAAATATAAAAATATTCTAACATCAAAACAAATAACACCAGGGCTAAAACTAAGAATAGTAAAATGCTATATCTTCTCAACATTCCTATATGGTGCATAATAATGGATATTAGACAAGAAAACAGAAAAGAAAATTGATGCCTTTAGAATGTGGATTTATAGAAGAATTGGATTGAAAGAAAAGACACAAATTATGAATTTTTAAAACAAATAAAAATGAAAAGAGAACTACTAAACAGAATTGAAACAAGACAAATGAGATTCTTGAGGCATGTTAAAAGACACAATAGCCTACTAAAAGTAATCTTGGAAGGGAACATACAAGGTTAAAGAGGCAGAGGCAGACCAAGACTAACATGGATGAGTAACTGAAAAGATGGACAGGTCAGCCTAAGACAACTTGCACCATCAATGTAAGAGAGAGAGCGGAATGGCGCTCCATGGTAGCCAACCTTCGATGCGATGACGGCATTCTACGATGATAATATGAAGCAATATAGAGAGAACAACATAACGACATAGGGCAATCTGATCGAAAGAAATAGTCACTCCGTAGGGCAAGTGTTTCCGATCTGGTAGCATTTTTACACACTAAGGGAATAGAACGGCCGCACCTGCGTCATGACTCCCAGGTATCACAAGTTATCTGTTATGACATAATCCTATTGATGGAGTCCGTCATGATTTTCTCATATCAATCGATACTATCTAAATACCCTATGCAGTCGCCACGCAGTACGTTGGTTAGAATGTGTCGTGTACAAAAATAAGTAAAGTACCCCCGTCACGCCAAGTGGCGTATAGGGAATATGGTGTTAGTGACCATATATTTTACAGACCTTCGGCACATGATTTTTGGGGTAATGTGGTCGGTATTACGTCCGTGCCGCTTCACTTTCGCTGAAAAAAAATCAGGTACCCATTAAAGGCTGGGTGAACCCGGAAGCCGTCGATTGGGATCGAACCCTACCTCTTGTCATTTGTAGTCTAGTTCACTAACCACTGAGTTATCGCGGCTCCCTGAATGTGTCGTGTATCTTCGATTAAAAAGAAAAAAATCGGGAAGGATCGAACCGACGTCCACTTGGTTTGAGAACGAGTAGTTTGGGAACCGCTGAAATTGTAGCAAAGGTCAGGGCTGGGCACTTTAACCCGGTCTTACGTCTGTTGTTTTTATCGGCGTGGACAGACCAGTCAAACCCAATGTACTTTAACAAATCTGTGACAAACATTGCTAAGGTTTCCGACGACAGTCAGTTCTTGTTATCTTTTTACTTCTGACAAGGCCAGTCAAGATTTGTTGTGGTGGTTGTGTTTTTACACCATCGTTCTCATTCTGTCGTTCACCCGACGACTTCTGAAGGAGTTGGTCGTCCTCTTCGTCATCCGTCCTTAGAAGGACGTTAAGTGGGCGTAGATACGTGGTGTTGTAGTTTGTAGTAAAACTATATAATATTTGCGCCGTTCAGCCCGATACATCCGATTTCACAATGTTATTTTTGAGTACCAGGTTGTCTTCCATCTTAGGTACACCATCTTTAAAACGCTTAATTAAAATAAACAAACGAGTCATGGTAAAACAAACATTTTTTTTAAAATTTACTAATTAATGATTAATAATTAATCTGTACAGAAATCACTGGTTTCAACATCTCGATGATTGTTGTTTCATGATGATATTATGATTTATTTACTTCATGTTTAATTAGAGGAGTCCATGTTGACATCGGTCTTGAACTTTTAGAGAGACAAACCTGACGTCATCAAACAGAACGACAAGTGATTCTCAAACTGATACCTGCAGACTTTTGGATCAAAACGTCCAGTTATCAAAATCGGTTCACCTGCCAAAAAACAAAAAACAAAAAAAAACATGATGCAATATGTGAAAATAAAATATAAGAACAATGGGAAATAATTATACACAAACCGTTATTAGGACGATGCTATCTTTCACACCAATAGGTAAGGTAAAGTACGAGACCTGAATCGACGTCCTAGCACGCGAGTTTTCACCCATAAGTGCTCGAGCACCTATCAAGAAGTGTTAGGAGACTTCTGGATAGTATCGCTTCAAGCATTGAAACTCACGATGCGAGGCGACGCTCCTCACCTATCCAGAGTACTACATTGATACCAATTTCTGCCAACGGCTGGGTCGATCGTGGAGGTATTTTTTTCCCAACCACGAGTACAAAGTGGGAATCGAACACAGGTTGTCCGAACGTCTTTAGTCCAGTCGGGTGGTTTTCCCAACTAGGCTACCGATGCCCCCTCACACAAATAGTCGAGTTGAAGAAGAAATGTTCTGACTGAAAACAGGCTCCATATATTTAGAAAACAACAAATTAGGTTCAATATAGGGGAAACCTGGCCTTGCCGACTATCTCTAGAACATGCACAATCGTCATGTTTACAGTTCACAGAAGCAGGAATCCTAACCAACACAGGAAGGTATACTCCTCAGAACGCTGGTGGAGCTTGAACCCAGAGTTCAATTCATAAACGAAATCAACATAATTCTCGGAGACAAATAATAATAACTGAATATTATTATAGAGGGAAACTTTCGAGGTGATAGATCAGCGAATAACTTCAGGGGAAGAAGTATTTTTACAACACACGGGAAAAAAATCAGAAATAATCAACAACAGAAGAAAAACAAACTAACAGTAGATGGTTCGAGGCAGGATCGAAATCGTACTCTTTGGTACAGCGCCTTGTTACGAGAACCAGACGCTAAAGCAGAGACCAACTCAGCTACCTAAAAATGTAGCTATCATTGGCTATCGACTCCAACTCAACCATCTCAAAGGAGAACGACAGATAATAAAAAGTTCTTAATTGTACGAAATCGCTTCTTTGGTGTGACGGGAACACTGTTCGGTATCTGGCCCATCCGGTGGAAAGAGAGTGGTTGATTGCCAGAAGGGATCTGTAAGATAACGTAAGGGGCGGTTGAATCTCCGTTTTGTTGTTCCTAACCCGCCATCATGTAACTGGACAAAGTTACAATACTTGAACGCAGAAGTAGAGTCTACGTTGTAAGTTACAGGAATTACCTACCGTGCTACAGGGACTATCCAAAACATGTTCATCATCATTGAGTGCCGTCTCCGCATCGAAGGTTGGTTACCATGGAGCGCCATTCCACTCTGTATCTTGCTTTGATGGTGCAGGTTGTCATAGCCTGACTTGTCCATGGCGAGAGACACCTGGGCAACGCCTGACGGTGTGAAAAATAGGATAAAATTATCATCATCATTGAGTGCCGTCTCCGCAACAAAGTTTGGGCACCATGGAGGTTGGGTGCAGGTTGTCATAAGTTGCCTTGTCCGTCTTTTAATGTTACTCGTCCATGTTAGTCTTGGTCTGCCTCTGTCCCTTTTACCTTGTATTTTCCCTTCGAATATTACTTTTATTGGGCAGTTGTGTCTTTTAACATGCCCCCCAAATTTCATTTGTCTTGTTCTAATTGTGTTTAGTAGTTCTCTTTTCATTTTTAGTTGTTTTAAAACTTCATAGTTTGTTTTCTTTTCTTTCCATCCAATTCTACATATTCTTCTATAAATCCACATTTAAAAGGCTTCAATTTTCTGTTCTGTTTTCTTGTCTAATATCCATGTTTCTGCACCATACAAGAAATATTGAGAAGATGTGACATTTTGCTATTCTTAGTTTTAGCCCTGGTGTTATTTCTGTTGATGTTAGTATATTTTTCATGGCATTAAAATCACTTTTTGTCATACCTATTCTTTTGTTTATTTCATTTGTACATTTTCCATCACTGGTTATGGTATGTTCCAGGTATCAAAACATGTTGTATTTGTTTAAACGGCTTTAAGTGCTCTCGCTGTTCTTCCATCATTGGCGATAATTTCTACACTGTTATCGTTCTGTTAGTTTGGTGATGGTTACCGAGGCAAGTAGGATCCACGCAGAGCGTGTTCCATCAGGGTACGGACGCACTGAGAGTTGACATGCCAGAGTGGCTGATGATGTGTTGATGAACTTGACCGCGAGGTGATCGCTTCAGGATGACATCATTTGCCATTAAAAAAAATATATATTTATCATAGATTTATACAGCCTAAGAAGCCTATCTTTGCCGTGTAGAAAGAGATTGCAGTAATATTCTCCCGAACTGTAAGATCTATACTACCATTTTAATAACATTATTTTGTTTCCTTGAGTCTTTCGGTTTTTTTCTCCCACATGATACTCTGTGAGTTTGCATTTCATCATCATCATCATCATGTACCATACCGGTTGGCGTAGGCGATCATCTCCTTCCACAATCTTCTATCCACAGTGCATTGTATCAGTTCTGTTGTTGACAGCTTTCCATGCCATGGCACCAAGCTATCCAGTATTATCTCTCTTTGTCGTCCGCGATCTCTCTTTCCTTTTATTTTGCCAGTTGTAACCAAGTATTCGAACTTTCCTCTTCTCATGATGTGCCCGAAAAATGTTGATTTACATTGCATTTCAGATCGTAAAATAATATATTTAGTAAAACTTGATCTGGCATATTACTACTACATTCCCAGTTCATATTACCTCTGATTTACTTAGTATAGATTATATGCTTGATTGGCCAGATTGGGCTTTGAGGACAGGTTTATTGAGTAAAAAACAAACAAATTAAGAACAGGGACTGAATGTTGTTTATAGACGACTGCTGTCCACACGTTGTTTGTTGTTTATAGAGGATTGTTGTCTACGATTGTTTGTTGTTTATAGAGGATTGTTGTCTACAATTGTTTGTTGTTTATAGAGGATTGCTGTCTACAATTGTTTGTTGTTTATAGAGGATTGCTGTCTACAATTGTTTGTTGTTTATAGAGGATTGCTGTCTACAATTGTTTGTTGTTTATAGAGGATTGCTGTCTACAATTGTTTGTTGTTTATAGAGGATTGCTGTCTACAATTGTTTGTTGTTTATAGAGGTTTGTTGTCTACAATTGTTTGTTGTTTATAGAGGATTGTTGTCTACGATTGTTTGTTGTTTATAGAGGATTGCTGTCTACAAATGTTTGTTGTTTATAGAGGATTGCCGTCTACAAATGTTTGTTGTTTATAGAGGATTGTTGTCTACAATTGTTTGTTGTTTATAGAGGATTGTTGTCTACAAATGTTTGTTGTTTATAGAGGATTGTTGTCTACAATTGTTTGTTGTTTATAGAGGATTGCTGTCTACAAATGTTTGTTGTTTATAGAGGATTGTTGTCTACAATTGTTTGTTGTTTATAGAGGATTGTTGTCTACAAATGTTTGTTGTTTATAGAGGATTGTTGTCTCCAGTTATTTGTTATTTATAGAGGATTGATTTCCACAGTTGTGTGTTGTTTATAGAGGATTGATTTCCACAGTTGTGTGTTGTTTATAGAAGATTGCTGTCCACAGTTATTTGTTATTTATAGAGGATTGCTGTCCACAGTTATTTGTTATTTATAGAGGATTGATTTCCATAGTTGTTTTTTTATTTATATAGCAATTAATTTGCTTATTTTTGTCTTATAATGCATATCATACACATGCGATTTCTATATTACATTGAAGGTGATTAGAAGAATCTGTATCTTACAATTAAACAAAAAACTTTTGTGGTTAAGTATTTTAATATTGCACCGTCCGAATCTCTCAGTTTTGTCAATATTTCATCATTTTGTTACGAGCACAAACTACTAAAATATCACCTTCACATAAACATTTACTTCAGCTGAAAGTTGTACTTTTTCTGCGCCTGTTGTTACAAATTGAAGACTCTTCCACAAAATATTAGCTTTAAGAATGAAAGGTAATGTAGCTGACTCTGGACACCTTTGTCTATAAACGATGCACGATTTCCAAGATTAAAACAAACATGTCACTTTGAGATGTATAACAAATAGCCGTGTGTAAAAAACGCTTTGATTTTTCATTGATTCACGCTTGTCAATAAGAATTAAATAGCTTTTCGGTAGTTGTATAGTAAAAAAAAAAGTAAAGTACCCCCGTCACGCCAAGTGGCGTATAGGGAAATATGGTGTTAGTGACCCTATATTTTACAGACCTTCAGCACATGATTTTTGGGGTAATGTGGTTGGTATTTACGCCCGTGCTGCTTTACTTTCCTAGTAAAAAAATCCGGTACCCATTTAAGGCTGGGTGAGCCCAGATCCGTCGGTTGGGAATCGAACACTACCCCTTGTCCTTTGTAGTCCAGTTCACTAACCACTGAGCTATCGCGGCTCCCAGTTGTAGAGTAGTTTTACATTTTATAGTTCTTTCAGAAATTCGAGCCGGCAGAGTTTATTACATATCTCGGAAACTGTTTGATGAATTTCTGTAATTCTTTTTCATGAAATCTTATTTTTTCACCGACCTTCAGATGTTATAACATTTAAGTACAAAGGTGGTCTCAATTTTGCACAAATCGTTTTTTTTTTAAAATATAATTTTATGAAAATATCAAACCGCGTGCTCTAAACATTAGATTTTACTGTAAATTATGTTAATTTCCTAACAAACCTCTCAGTGGATTGCGTCTTACAAGTTACGGTTCAGTGGGCGCGAGATGGTGCTAGGAGTGTGTGGAGAGCACTTGAGATTTACATTTTTAAACGGTGAGTTGATTACGACAAATGTGAATATTGTAAAATCTTAATAATTAGGACAACCAAGAAATTAATATTTTTATATACCTCAAAGAAGCAAAAATCTTTCCTAGATGCATGATAATAGGGGGGAAAAATCAGACTTAAGGTTGGTGAAAAAATAAGATTTCATGAAAAAGAATTACAGAAAGTCATTAATTAGTTTCCGCAATAATTAATAAACCCTATGGGCACGAATATCTGAATGAACTATAGTAGTAGACCACTATAGTGGTGAATTCGCTAACTACATTATCAATATGGCTGTAAACATTGGTAACTAGCTTTCAAAGTTAGAGAAAGTAAAGTCATCTTGAAAGTTCTTACATCGGAGTGCTGTAAACTGCGTCGCGTTCAAACGACAAATCAGTAACACCTGGAGGGTGTGGAGGTAAACTAATTTTTTGCGTGGAAAAAGCAGATGTATTCATAATGAACACCTTATAGGAACAGTCTACATACTGTTCGAGGAATACTGAGACGGTTGGTGGAGCAGATATGGGTATGCTCGGAGTGCAATAAAATTTATTCCATAAAGAGAATAGAATAATATGTTGCAGTTTCTACTTTCACCATTTTTATGATTGAAAAATCAATTTTTTTTACACATTTGGGTCGACTGAGATTCCCCGACTGGAAAAGAATCACCTACCACTTGTTAGTGAAGGGAATGTTTTACTTAATATCTGTGTGTGTTGTATGTTTGATCCTGCTGAAGGCCTATTGAGTCGAAATGTCGTTCAAATTTGTGTCGTCCATTTATTACGTAAAGCTTTAAAAATACCGATTTTTTTTCCCCCTATTTTTTTCCCCCATTTCTCCTGACGGCAATGTTGAAGTTTGGGTCGGGATTAAATAAAGTTGTTCTTTTATCAACTCAACCCGTGTTAAGATTTAATCTGAACTTACATGTGCGCATACTGAGATAGAGATAGAAAAGGAGAGAGAGGGTAAGAGAGAGCCAGTAGCATTGTGGTTAGTGACCTGGACTGATGATTTCAAAATAATAGTGAGTTTAATCAATGACTGCCGTTCTCTAGTCAGTCTTCCTGAGTTATTGAGTTATTATCGGGTCATCATCATTGCACTCCGAACATGTCCATACGTGTTCAGATCTCCTCCTCAGTTATTGAATTATTAGCGGGTCATCATCATTGCACTCCGAACATGTCCATAGGTGCTCAGATCTCCTCCTCAGTTATTGAGTTATTAGCGGGTCATCATCATTGCACCCCGAACATGTCCATAGGTGCTCAGATCCCCTCCTCAGTTATTGAGTTATTTGCGGGTCATCATCATTGCACTCAGAACATATCCATAGGTGCTCAGATCCCCTCTTCAGTTATTGAGTTATTTGCGGGTCATCATCATTGCACTCCGAACATGTCCATAGGTGCTCAGATCCCCTCCTCAGCAAGTTTCGAAGTATCCAGCGACTGACGACTCCAGTTATGTGTTGGTTGATAAGTCTTCTTACACGCCCACTAAGTTTCTCGTTTCTGGCTGTGTCCATCTTAATTCCAATCTCTTTCATCCGAAAAAGTGACGCGGACTCATGGTTATTGAAGTCCTGTGTCCTTCCAACTTCCTGGAGTGCATTGATGATGTCCCCCCGATCCATCGGTTGACTCTCCTCTACAATAGTTCAGCTAGCCAATCGTACTGAAAAAAAGATACCCAGTCAGCTGAGTTGTGAAAGATATTAACCACAAGAAAAAGAACTGATACCTTCACCTTCAGAAACTTTAGTCTGAGACAATTCTTCACTTTCTGCGCGATTTCGCCTTATGTCTTTTGGCGTGTGCTGAGACTGCTACGATGGGGGACTACAGTTACCTTTCATTGTTTGGGAGATCAGATATTAATTTGGATGATTACGCTGGCACGGGCGGTTGAGCAATTATGGATTTTAATTCGTTTGCAGTGATACCGGGGCCTTCCATAACCAAATAACCAAATTCTTCACTCCCAAACGACATGCCACTGGACATCCGTTACATGTAGTACTACAAAGCTTCGAACGCCTGTCATACTCCTATCTTTTTCTAGCTGAATATAAAAAGGGCAATGTCGTGAGAATGCGAGAACCATTGCGATAATGCAGTTGTACTTTTTGTTTGTGACATTGAAATAAACGGCCAAACATCGAAGCGGGATTGGATTGAGTTATTGAAACGGTGCGACACATTTTGGGAGTATCCAAAAATAGAGAAACCTGTCCGAATAACATAATAATACATGTATCGTTCATATGGATATTGATATGTTGCTATATCGATTTTCACGTATATGTAAATACATTAGTCTAGTTATATATATTATTGTTTCCAAAATGATTCTTTGTCTTAGGAACAAAGTTGCTATACTTCGATTTTGACCACTAGGGTTCCAAAGTCTTTCCTGAGACCAGAGAAAGATCCCAGAATAGTGCACGAGCTCCACTGCCCAGGGGAGAACACCATGAATGTTTTTGAAATAAAAAATAGAAAACTTGGTTAATTATTTTTACAGATGGTAGGAATTGTTCTTTTCTTTATTGTTCTGGACGGGATCTTACAGCTCATTCTTTTGGACTGCTCAACTGCTTAGATTTTCGTTTATGTACTCACTTTGAACAGGCCACCTGGATTTATTCGTCTGCCTCCGATAGAACTAGGTATTCCATGTTACTATACTTGTAAGGGGAATGTGGTCCAAAATGGACCCGTCGTGGCTGTAAGCGATCGAGGCACACCAAGACTAACATGGACGAGTAACATTAATAGATGAACAAGTCATCCTATGACAGTCTGCACCATCAAAGCAAGAGACAGAGCGGAGTGGTGCTCTATGGTAGCCAACATTCGATGTGGAGACGGCACTCAATGAAACATCTACTCAACGCTCTTGCTTGATGTAGAAACACCGAATAAGAAATAGTAGTAGCCTCCGTCATAATTGTTGACTATGGCGTTAGCAGCGCTTCTAGGAAATAAGAAAACAGACTGGGAAATTGAAGCCCTTGAAATGTCGATTTTTTATAGGAGAATGGGTAGAAGAGGGTGGAGTAATGAAGTAATGAAGTTTTCAAAGAAAGAAAGAAAGAAACGAACAGTTATCACATGTTTAACAAGGTAAATGACTTTTTTTTACAAGTAATAAGACACAATAAGCAACTGAAAGTCATCTTGGGGCAGAAAATATAAAATAAACGAAGCAGAGGCAGACACAGACTAAAATATACGGACAACATCAGGAGACGAACAGAGTAACTTTTGAGAGCGACTCCCATCAAGACAAGGGACAGTAAGATAATGTCTATATGGTGTAGCCGATGTTGCTTGCGGAGACAGTATTGAGTGATGATGAATTGAGTAAACACATCAAAATAAATAAATGCATTTCTATTAATGGCAACGAGGTTGAATACAAAAGAAGGTATTTGAGAAAGTCTTTAAATGCTATCAAAGGCCACGAGTTAAAATAAGAATCGTTATCGGGGGTTATAACTTGTCGTGTTGACACTTGGGAAAGCCTCCAGCAGGATTCACAGGTTGCTCAACTGTCAATAATAGCGACAAACTGGACGTCATTGGCATATTTTCGTGACCTTTTCAAAGTTGTCAACAAAACAGCTCCTGTAATATTTTCCAGTAATTATATAATTACGGTCGTTGTGTTATTTTAGTGGGTTATAGGACTTGTCAAAGATGTGGTTACGGCGGTTGTGTCATTTTAGTGGATTACATGACATGTCAAAGATGTGGTTACGGCGGTTGTGTCATTTTAGTGGGTTACATGACGTGTCAAAGATGTGGTTACGGCGGTTGTGTCATTTTAGTGGGTTACATGACGTGTCAAAGATGTGGTTTCGTTGGTTGTGTCATTTTAGTGGGTTACATGACTTGTCAAAGATGTGGTTACGGCGGTTGTGTCATTTTAGTGGGTTACATGACATGTCAAAGATGTGGTTACGTTGGTTGTGTCATTTTAGTGGGTTATAAGACTTGTCAAAGATGTGGTTACGGCGATTGTGTCATTTTAGTGGGTTACAAGACATGTCAAAGATGTGGTTTCGTTGGTTGTGTCATTTTAGTCGGTTATAAGACTTGTCAAAGATGTGGTTACGGTGGTTGTGTTATTTTAGTGGGTTATAAGACTTGTCAAAGATGTGGTTACGGTGGTTGTGTCATTTTAGTGGGTTATAAGACTTGTCAAAGATGTGGTTACGGCGATTGTGTCATTTTAGTGGGTTGCAAGACATGTCAAAGATGTGGTTTCGTTGGTTGTGTCATTTTAGTCGGTTATAAGACTTGTCAAAGATGTGGTTTCGTTGGTTGTGTCATTTTAGTGGGTTACATGACGTGTCAAAGATGTGGTTTCGTTGGTTGTGTCATTTTAGTCGGTTATAAGACTTGTCAAAGATGTGGTTACGGTGGTTGTGTTATTTTAGTGGTTTACAAGACTTGTCAAAGATGCTGGTACGGTGATTGTGTCATTTTAGTCGGTTATAAGACTTGTCAAAGATGTGGTTACGGTGACTATGTCATTTTAGTGGGTTACAAGACTTGTAAAGATGTGGTTAGGGTGATTGTGTCATTTTAGTCGGTTATAAGACTTGTCAAAGATGTGGTTACGGTGACTATGTCATTTTAGTCGGTTATAAGACTTGTCAAAGATGTGGTTAGGGTGATTGTGTCATTTTAGTCGGTTATAAGACTTGTCAAAGATGTGGTTAGGGTGATTGTGTCATTTTAGTCGGTTATAAGACTTGTCAAAGATGTGGTTACGGCGGTTGTGTCATTTTAGTCGGTTATAAGACTTGTCAAAGATGTGGTTACGGTGACTATGTCATTTTAGTGGGTTACAAGACTTGTAAAGGATGTGGTTAGGGTGACTATGTCATTTTAGTCGGTTATAAGACTTGTCAAAGATGTGGTTACGGTGACTATGTCATTTTAGTGGGTTATAAGACTTGTAAAGGATGTGGTTAGGGTGATTGTGTCATTTTAGTGGGTTATAAGACTTGTCAAAGATGTGGTTAGGGTGACTATGTCATTTTAGTGGGTTATAAGACTTGTCAAAGATGTGGTTACGGTGACTATGTCATTTTAGTGGGTTATAAGACTTGTCAAAGATGTGGTTACGGTGACTATGTCATTTTAGTGGGTTACAAGACTTGTCAAAGATGTGGTTACGGTGACTATGTCATTTTAGTGGGTTACAAGACTTGTAAAGGATGTGGTTAGGGTGATTGTGTCATTTTAGTCGGTTACAAGACTTGTCAAAGATGTGGTTACGGTGACTATGTCATTTTAGTGGGTTACAAGACTTGTAAAGGATGTGGTTAGGGTGATTGTGTCATTTTAGTGGGTTATAAGACTTGTCAAAGATGTGGTTACGGTGACTATGTCATTTTAGTGGGTTATAAGACTTGTCAAAGATTTCCGAAAAATGTTATGGACCTGCCGTTCTCTAAGTGTTTCACATGTCAGACACTCAAGTCAGGTTTGAGGACTCTTGAAGTTTCGGCACAGTTTGTTTAGGCAAAATAAAAGAAATGTGAATGAATGAAAGTTAAGAAATTATGTTTGCTTGATCGCGAGGCCTTTGGCTATTTGTTTCCACATAGTCAGCAAAATTGGTGTTATTTTGTCATCACCACCATCATGTGCCATACAGTTTAGCTTAGGCGGTGATGTCCTTCCACAATTTTCTGTCCACAGTGCATCGTGCCAGTCATATTGTTGAGTGACTAGAGTGCCACGGCATCAAGTTAGATCTTATCTCCTTGACGTCTGCGATCTCTTTTTCCTTGTATTTTGCCAGTTGTAACCAAATATTCCAACTTTCTTTTTCTCATGATGTGTCCGAAAAATGTCGACTGTTTCTTTTTTATGTTTTTTTTTAAAAAAATAGCTTTCTTTTTTCTGTTGGCCTCGTGGAGAAAGACCTCATTCGTCTTTTCGGCTGTCCAGGGAACTCTCAACATTCTGCTTAGTAATTTAATCTGTGACCTCTAACAATCTTTCAATTGTTTGTCTACTGTCCATGATTCGCTTTCATAGGTCAGAATTGGCTCCATTTAGCACCGATAAACTCTATTACTCCCTTCTGTTTACATAGACTTGTTGCTCATGACGTCTTTCATTTTTATGAAATTCTACTTTAGTCTGTTTTTATTCTGCTTTTTATTTCTATGACAGAGTTTTTAAATATTTAACTGTTCTAGCAAAGAGTGCCACCCAGGTCGCAAAATTTGCACCTGCAAAAGGTAATTATTACTTTTAACTTTAATTTTTACTTTGGTTTATTATTACTTTTCGTCCTCTTCTAAGAGTTCACCCGTTAAGTGATCGAGGATGCATTAATTAACGACAGAGCCGTAATATATACGCCTTTATATGGCCTTCGACGTCTTGACAGACGGTAAGCAATCATGATAAGTCAGTAGTTTGGTAAAGCATTAGTGTCTCATACTGGGTGCTGCTTTACTGAACGTCTTTTCTCGTGGCTGAATTTGCCAATCCTGGACAGACAGATCCATCCACAGAACGAGCAAGGTGTACTCGCGGTACCCGGCCATGTCTCCTTTCTCTTGCGTCTTTTGTCTTCTGAATTTGACATCAGCATTGTCTCGAAAGTTGCTGTGCCAATTTTTATGTTTGCTCTCCATGTGCTACGACCCGCAGCCACATTTTCCCAGTTCCTTCCACTTATAGAAAATTCCCTTTACCAAGTCTTTAAGACTGATATATCCGTCTGCAGTAAATTATTATTTTAAAATCTGTGTTTGTTTTCTACAAATAGTTTTTAATGCCAAACAGAGGTGGCATAAAATAATCTTAACACAGTGTGCCAATTAATCATTCTTTGGCTAATTTTCGCCTTTATATTGTTTTCTCTAATATTCTTTCTTCATCATGTGCCGTACTTGCTGACGTCGCCGATTGTGTTTTTCCGCAAATCCCGTGTATTTTCTATCAACTCTTCTGTTATCAGTTTAACAAGCTCCAATTCACTGTATTTTCTGTCAGTTCTTTTTGTCCTGACTGCATACCAAAATGTCAAATCATCCAGACTCGTTTCCGTGTGTCGAGAACGACTACATTAACCTTATATTATATGCACAGTTACAGAATGTTTATTGATTTTCTTATTGCCATAACATGGATATTAACGTTTGATTGCTGATTCTTGACGTTTGCTTGCAGCTCTCTTTGTGTGCTTACAACATGAAGAATGTTTATGGGCCGACCAGTGATTCGTATTTAAATTTGCATACCTGTACGACATGAATCAGTTAGACATCAACAGTGAAAACCTGGAAACATGTGCCGCAGATAGATAGAAGTGTCGCTATCTGGTAAAAAAGAGTGGCGTTCCGTGGAAATCAGAAACGTGGAGAGGCAACACGGATGAGAAGAAAAGATAAGATGCCGAAAAAGATTGCACAATAAAAACACGAATGCCAGCCTCATCATTCAACGACATCTGCTCAATTTAAGAACTTGATTTATTTTCCATTCATTCATTCGTTGTCTTCTCGGACTGAAGACAGTACATAGGTCGAGAGTCATATTTCTCCACGATTGACAATCTACTGCTAGTTCTTTGTTGTTTCCTAGTCCATGATAGAGCCTTCCCTTTTCATTGTTCTGCATATCGATTTTCTTGGTCTACCTTGTTTTCTTTTACCAGATGGTTTCCACATGAATGCCTGATAGGGGAAGTCTTTCCCCATTCATTCTCAGCACATGACCGATGCATTTCCATCGTCTTTTTCTTGTAAAGCTCAACACGTATACTTGTGAACGTGACTGCCACTCTAGAATAGAACGATTCAGTCACAATAAAAGCTGTATTCGCGCATTAATAACTTATTCTCAGACACTGATTTATCTCCTGAGATTGAAGTCTACTTTATGTTTACTGACTGTCCATGTTTCACTTCGATCAGGTCAGCCTCTTCAAAGCATTATGAAGATTATTTCCTGCTTCGATTGCAGGGCTGTTTGCTTATACACCAAAGTGGCATTTTAACAATCCCCCTAAAAATGTAGCTGCATTTATGTGTGAAAATTACCTGAGCTTACTACCTCCCTCTCATTCCTACAATTTATATTTTTGGGAGTGTTTCCATTTTGTAATATCACACATGAATAGCATCTGCTAGCATGATTACATTTTGCAAAATCACACATGAATATCATCTGCTAGCATGATTACATTTTGTAATATCACACATGAATAGCATCCGCTAGAATGGTTATATCTTGTAATATCACACATGAATATCATCTGCTAGCATGATTATATTTTGTAATATCACACATGAATATCATCTGCTAGCATGATTACATTTTGTAATATCACACATCAATATCATCTGCTACTTGATTACATTTTGCGATATCACACATGAATACCATCCGCTAACAGGGTTACATTTTGTGGTATAGCTCGTTAATATAATCCGCTAGTATGATTACATTTTATGCTATAGCACATTAATATCATCCGCTAGCATGATTACATATTGTAATATCACACATGAATACCATCCGCTAACAGGGTTACATTTTGTGGCATAGCACATTAATATCATCTGCTAGCATGATTACATTTTATGATATAGCACATTAATATAATCCACTAACATGGTTACATATTGTAATATCACATATGAATATCATCCGCTAGCATGATTACATTTTATGGTATAGCACATTAATATCATCCGCAAGCATGATTACAGTTATGATATAGCACATTAATATAATCCGCTAGCATGGTTACATATTGTAATATCACACATTAATATCATCCGCAAGCATGATTACAGTTATGATATAGCACATTAATATCATCCGCTAGCATGATTACATTTTATGGTATAGCACATTAATATCATCCGCAAGCATGATTATATTTTATGATATAGCACATTAATATAATCCGCTAGCTTGGTTAATTTTGTAATATCACACATGAATATCATCCGCTAGCATGGTTACATATTTAAATATCACACATGAATATCATCCGCTAGCATAGTTACATATTTAAATATCACACACGAATATCATCCGCTAGCATGGTTGAATTTTGTGATATTTTAGACAATTAATGCATAAGAAAAAAAAACATTTAAAATTTGACACAATTGTCATTTTCTGGTTTTAAAATATCACATAAAAACACAAAATTTACTTCACTTTAAGCCCCGACTTCTTCTAATGAACTTAAATGCATCACAGAAAAATTTCACTTCCAGTTTATATTTGTTAAATACACATATGAACAAGATAACTGAAATTTTAATGACAAACTGTATGCTGACCATTTTTTCCCCCTAAAAAATTATTGTCACATTCTGGAATGTTGATTCCTTCTGTGTTATTCATTTTTTTTTTATTATCTCTGGGTTAGCTGCTACACCTTTTAAAATTTTTTTTTACTATATTTTTGTTTTTCAAAATTGCACATACAATAAAAGAGATAAAAGATTGTGGTCTTAATCCGTCACTTCAACTGCGTCAAAAGGAGTTAAAGGAACAATCAAACACAGTATTCTTTTTAATTTAAAACGAAAAGAAGTAAGTAGAGTTTAATTTGTGTCTGTTTAATATAAATCAGCAGCATCATCTTGTGCCATACCATTTGGCGTAGGTGATCATGTCCTTCCACAATATTTTATCCACAGTGTATCGTATCAGTTCTGTTGCTGACCGTTTTCCATGCCATGACACCAAGCTATCCCGTATATTCTCTCTTTGTCGTCCGCGATCTCTCTTTCCTTTTATTTTGCCATTTGTAACCAAGTATTCCAACTTTCCCTCTTCTCATGATGTGCCCGAAATTTTTTTTTTTCTGATGTGTTTCAGGAGCTCCCTTTTGTGTTGGCCTCCTTGAGAATGAATTTCCTCATTGATCTTTTTAGCTGTCCAGTGAACTTTCAGCATTCTTCTGAGAATTATCTGAGAATATTCTGAGAATCTTAATATAAATAAGGAGATATAAAGCATTGACATCTTGTAGTTGGCTATTGGCTGAAGCCCGTTCATTTATTAATTGTTTGTTTCAATAGTTTTCATCCTTCCTGCAACTCAATCTTGGATCCTAACACAGGGACCTCATCTTGCCTTCGGATCGCTTCAAAGTGGAACTGAGAGGAGGCTAGTACGTTTTGGGCTGAGCACTATTTGCATGTCAATGGCCGAGGCATACATAGCAGGCAAACGACAAGATCCGTCTACTCCCTTTTTAATCTAGTTCTTCTGAGAGCAAAAAACAAGTGAAGTTCTAATCAGGAGGCTTCTATTCCTTGCTGGTACAGCACTGGCTGCTAATGGTGAAACTGTCCTGCAGTAAATGACTTGCAATCTAGCTAATCATGAGACTTATTCTTTTTGTCTTTAAGTGTCCAGATGACTGTGGTTCTCCAAAAGGGCGTAGCCAGATCCACAACTAGAACTCTGTTAAAGAAGTTAACCTACTTCGGCTCTACGGTCATAACTACTGTCTCGCTTGACGGAATGATAAATACTCTAAACTGAAATTCGTTTCAGCGTTAGGAAAACTGAAACAAAGAGCACGGGACAATAAAAAGTTATCACTTGGGACTAAGATTCTAATTTATAAATTCTATGTACTTATTCACTTCCATATAGATCCGAAACTTAGTGTACATATGCAGGGAAAGGAAAAAAAAGTTAAACAGCTCTTATGAGCGTTGATTTAGCAAGATTGTGAACATCAACTGACAAGACAAAGTGATTAGTTCAAACACGTCTTGAACCTTACTAAACGTTTCATCTCATCACAACACTTAAGAGTAGAAGACTAATATAGCGGAGTATGTAAGAAGGAATGAGACCATGGGGCAGTAGAACAGTACTGTGATATAAGGATGATTGCAGGACTTCTATGGGAGAATTCTCTATCAGCGAAATGGACTGGGAGAATCTGATGACAGATCGTAGTAGCATATGGATAAGAACAGTAACGGCACAACAACATCCAGGAAGAATATGATGTTAAACAAAGAAGACAAAAGACGCAGGTGTAAGGAGATGAGACAGACACCACAGAAGCTCTTTGTTGATTTAATGGTCGGATCTGTCTATAAAGTTGGATAGATTTAGCCATGAGAGCAGCTGTTCAGAAAAATAGCACCCAACATAAGACAGTTAGGAGCCGCGATAGCTCAGTGGTTAGTGAACTGGCCTACAAAGGACAAGAGGTAGGGTTTGATCCCAACCGACGGCTTCCGGGTTCACCCAGCCTTTAATGGGTACCGGATTTTTTTCTGCGAAAGTAAAGCGGCAAGGGCGTAATACCGACCACATTACCCCAAAAATCATGTGCTGAAGGTCTGTAAATATATATGGTCACTAACACCATATTCCCTATACGCCACTTGGCGTGACGGGGGCACTTTACTTTTTTTTTATATTGATCGTTCTGCCAACCGTCTGTCATGACACAAAGAATTATATATTCTTAATTCAAATTTCATCATCATCATCAGGAGACATGCCGGTTGGTGTAGGCGATCAACTCTCTCCACATCACTCTGTCGTTCTTCATACGTGCCATAATTTCAGTCGGTGATCTTTTATTATTCCATTTGGATAAGCTGTTCAATATTTATTCTCTTAGTTTTCTGCATCTCTTCTTTCGATTAATTCTGTTTCCTGCTATAGTATTCTGTAATCCTTCTTCTCACAAGACGTGTCTAATAAATGTGGATTGCCTATTCCTTTTGATTTTGATGATATTTCTGGTTTCTCCAGCTCGTTTTAAACATTCTTCATTTGTAATTTTTGCTATCCACGGAATTCGTAGCATTCTTCTGATAAACCATATCTCACCTGTCTCTATTGTTCTCATTTACTGAAATCTAAAAATATTTTTTTTTCATTTTGGAAATGTATATTATATTTATAAATATATATATATATATATATATATATATATATATATATACGAGATATATATATATAGGAAGATAATATGCAATCCTTTTTGACAATAGAAACAAGAAAAAAAGTTCTTAAATGTTATGTAGAGCCAGTCTTAACATATGGATGTGAATCATGGACAATAGGACAAGAGACAAGAAAATCACTGGAGTCTGTAGAAATTGGGTTTTACAGAAGAATGTTGAGAATACCATGGGCAGCTAAGAAGAGTAATGAAAATGTTCTGAAAGAGGTCAAAGCAAAAAGAGAGCTAATTTCTAATATTAGGAAGAAACAATCATCATTTTTTGGCCGTGTAATGAGAAGAGAACAACTGGAACATATTGTAACAACTGGAAAAATTGAGGGACGAAAAGATAGAGGGAAGTAAAGAGAAAAAAATTCAAGATATTTTAAGAGAATAGCTTGGCAGAAGGTCAACATCAGAAATGATAAATAACGGTCGAGATCGAAAGTTGTGGAGAGACATGATCACCTATGCCAGCAGGCCCGGTACTTGATGATGATGATGATGGTATATATATATACGTTTTTTTTAAATCTTATAATAAGGGCGAAGAGGCCCGTCAACCACACGGTTGAAAGTTGCCAGCGACCTATAGCTGACGACTTATGCCAGAAGCGGTGAACTGGAACTATAGCAATACTAAAAAAAAGGAAGAAAAAAGTGGTATGGTGACAGCTTTACGTGGTAATGGACGAAACAAAAGTCGACGTTTCGGCCAAATAGGCCTTCATCTGGACGAACAACAAACACAAAAATTATATATAACGATATATTAACAAATCTAACTACATGGCGGTAATATGCTAGATACTAAAGAGAGGAAAAATAAGAACAGTGTGATAATATTAGTACTGGTAGTATAAAAAAAATGTGAACGATAATGGTCTGTAAATAAAGTATTGGTGTGGCCATATAGGACGATGTACGAACATAAAGTAGCAGCGGTATGATCCTAGTAGAGGTAAAGGCATCAAGATGCGTAGAGATGCGAAGCTGCTGTAAAATCCAAGTCTGACATCATATTCCACGATCGAGCTGTAGGTACTGGTTATTATCCATTTATCTATGGTAAGGAAAACACCATTAGTTGGCAAAACTCCGCTGACGTCATAAAACATTGCAAATAAAGAAGAATTCAGATACAAGCTGCCAGATCAACGATTTAAACCAAAAAAAAATAATAATTTCACTGATCCCATAAAAAAAGTGAAAAAAAAATATGTTAATCTTCGTCCTGCCCGACAAGCGTTGACCCTATTTATCCGATTTCCTGTTGTCCTCAAACACACGCAGTCGACAATTACGCTTTACACGGCAGCAATCTGACATCGAAGCTCAAAGCATGTCATTGTGCCGTCTGCACTAATAATAAATGTAAGGACAACCTGCGAGTAGTTTAGCCCTGGATCTCCACCAGTCTTTTTGTCAATACATTTAGAATTCGGTCACAGTGACACAGCCCTCGCGTGTACTTTAAAGCCACCCTGTTTTTTATTATTTATTTTTAAATCAGTTGTTTATTTGAATGGCTTGCTGAACAATTTCTTGTATTGCTAGGGCGCCCCTAAAGGGATTGAATGCGTTATTAAAGATATGAAGTTCCGGTAGTCGCAACTGTCCACGTCTCCCTCATCTACAATGCTAAACCTTGTTCTCCCCTGGAACCAGCTGAAAGTTGGACAGGGTAGATAGGTGCAAGCGCAATCAAATTCCCAGTTATTTGATATTAGGATGAGCCCACTCTCCCACTGGAAGTGCTTAAGTCGGAGATACTGGGTCAGAATGCGGACATAAAACCACAGTATCATTACATCCCCTAATACTTCATAAGTTCAACGCGACAATAGTACACATGTCCAGCAGAGAAAACAAAGAGAGCAGAAGTACTGAATCTATTGCAAAACGGCAGAAAAAATGAAAATTCGTTCGTTCGTTCGTTCGCTTTCGTCAGCTTTGACCTCTGACGAAGTCCCACCCACTCAATTTTGTGGGACTGAATTTTGCGTGTAAAGTCTGTTTTATCCCATTACAGGATGCCCCTCGACATGCAGGCAGATTTACTCCGACTTCAGAGGTACTAATTTTTAGGGAATTAGTAAAACCCAGGTGTCCTCGCCAGGGTATGAAAATTCGTGACTGAAGAACTCCCAACTAACAATCGGTATAACTGATGACAATTATTAGATATTTGAAAAAATGGTAAATGAATAAAACATTTATAGCACTAATAGAATATTCCAATGTTAATGCTATAGAAAGACAATCACAAGACAATCTAAAGACAATCAAAAGACAATCTAAAGACAATCTAACATTGCTGAAGAATGAAATCACTTCTTACCATCAATAATATATTACTACGATAATGATAGAAATAAGGCAGAGGATGACAAAAAACGGATAGCATATGCGTAGCAAGTTATAGAAGTAAGTAAAGTAAAGAGCCCCATCACGCCAAGTGCTTACAGGGAATATGGTGTTAGTGATCATACTTTTTACAGACTTTCAGCACATCATTTTTGGGGTAATGTGGCTGGTATTACGCACGTGCCGCTTTACTTTCCCAGAAACATTCCGGTACCCATTAAAGGCTGGGTGAACCTGGAAGCCGTCGATCAGGATCGAACCCGACCTCTTGTCCTTAGTAGTCCAGTTCACTAACCACTGAGCCATCGCGGCTCCCATAACAAGCTATGTTCCTCGACAAAGATCTTATGTGCATGCATGAATCATTCAATCTAGAAAGAAGGAATCATTAATTTAAACATCTTCATGTGTTCTGGAGCTACGAATTATTTATCGAAACATTTCAGGTATTTTAGAAGACAAATTCTCGTGTTCGTTCGTTAATTCAACAAACACTGTGTTTATTTTCATCATCATTGACAACGTAAATCACATGTACTTTTACAAATGTTAAAATGTAACCCTTGACCTACATGCGTTCAGTGACAGGTGAAGCAATCGGAACTTGTCTTAAAAGTGTGAAACATGCAGATGACCTGGATATTGTAATTCCAAACAGGAAGGCTAGGTTCATTTTCACAACAGCGATTCTAATTTATTTTAATGACAGAGGTAAATTTAAAATAGCACTGAAATGTGTATAATCCAAACCAAGTTTATTTAACATTTATTCGGAGACTGTAATCGCAACTTTAAAAAAAATGATAGTTATAACTTTTTAGTTTATAACGACTGTCAGAGATTAATTTTATGGTTCTATATTTATGAACTTGTAGAGTGGAAAATATTCATAGAAAAAACATCACGGCAATACCAGGTCTGAAGGTAAAGGTAAAGTACGAGACTTGAACCGGCGTCTTGGCACGCGAGTTTCCACCCATTTGTGCTCGACCGCCTATCCAGAAATGTTCGGAGATGTCTGGATAGTGTCGCCTCAAGCATCGAAACTCACGATGCGAGGCGACATTCCTCACCTTCCCAGGGTAATACCCTGGTACCCATTTCTGCCAACGGCTGGGTCGACCGTAGGGTGTTTTTTTTTTTTCCAACCACGAGTACAATTCACACTGCTCCCAGCTGGAATCGAACACGGGTTGTCCGAACGTTGGTAGTCCAGTCGAGTGGTTTTCCCAACTTGGCTATCGAGGCCCCCAAGGTCTGAAGATTAATGGATACGTAATTAATAATTTAAGATACTCTGATGATACCGTTGTACTAGGTGAAAAATCCAGGGGAACGAACTACAAACTAGCCAACAAAATAAACAAAACAAGTAAAAAATGTCGTTTGGATATAAATGTTAAGAAGATTAAAACAGAGATAACACATAACACCTACAAGTGAATATGAAAGTGGTTGGATAGGAACTAGAAAGAATTCTAGAATATAGCTACCTTGGACATACAGGTGATGGAAAATGTAGGACATAAATTAAGAGCAGAATAGGTATCAAAGACAACAAACATTAGATCGTTCCACTCTACATTCATTCATTTATTAGGTGCCATTATCACATCAAGGCTGGCCACCATGGAGCATCATTCATACATTAGGTGTCATTATTACATCAAGGCTGGCCACCATGGAACATCATTCATTCATTAGGTGTCATTTCCACATCGAAGGCTGGTCACCATGGTACATCATTCATTCATTAGGTGTCATTTCCACATCGAAGGCTGGTCACCATGGAACGTCATTCATTCATTAGGTGTCATTTCCACATCGAAGGCTGGTCACCATGGAACGTCATTCATTCATTAGGTGTCATTTCCACATCAAGGCTGGTCACCATGGAACGTCATTCATTCATTAGATGTCATTTCCACATCAAGGCTGGTCACCATGGAACGTCATTCATTCATTAGGTGTCATTTCCACATCAAGGCTGGTCACCATGGAACGTCATTCATTCATTAGATGTCATTTCCACATCAAGGCTGGTCACCATGGAACGTCATTCATTCATTAGGTGTCATTTCCACATCAAGGCTGGTCACCATGGAACGTCATTCATTCATTAGGTGTCATTTCCACATCGAAGGCTGGCCACCATGGAACATAATTCATTCATTAGGCGTCATTTCCACATCAAGGCTGGTCACCATGGAACGTCATTCATTCGTTAGATGTCATTTCCACATCGAAGGCTGGCCACCATGGAACGTCATTCATTCATTAGATGTCATTTCCACATCGAAGGCTGGCCACCATGGAACGTCATTCATTCATTAGATGTCATTTCCACATCGAAGGCTGGTCACCATGGAACGTCATTCATTCATTAGGTGTCATTTCCACATCGAAGGCTGGCCACCATGGAACATCATTCATTCATTAGGTGTCATTTCCACATCAAGGCTGGTCACCATGGAACGTCATTCATTCATTAGGTGTCATTTCCACATCGAGGACTGGTCACCATGGAACATCATCCATTCATTAGGTGCCATTTCCACATCGAAGGCTTGTCACCATGGAACATAATTCATTTATTAGGTGCCATGTCCACATCAAGGCTGGTCACCATGAAACGTAATTCATTCATTAGGTGCCATTTCCACATCGAAGGCTTGTCACCATGGAACATCATTCATTCATTAGGTGCCATTTCCACATCGAAGGCTGGTCACCATGAAACGTAATTCATTCATTAGGTGCCAGTTCCACATCGAAGGCTGGTCACCATGGAACATACTTCATTTATTAGGTGTCATGTCTACATCGAAGGCAGGTCACCATGAAACGTAATTCATTCATTAGGTGCCATTTCCACATCGAAGGCTGGTCAACATGGAACATCATTCATTCATTAGGTGCCATTTCCACATCGAAGGCTGGTCACCATGAAACGTAATTCATTCATTAGGTGCCAGTTCCATATCGAAGGCTGGTCACCATGGAACATACTTCATTTATTAGGTGTCATGTCTACATCGAAGGCAGGTCACCATGAAACGTAATTCATTCATTAGGTGCCATTTCCACATCGAAGGCTGGTCAACATGGAACATAATTCATTCATTAAGTTCAATGAGCACATCGAAGGCTGGTCACCATGAAACGTCATTCATTCATTAGGTTCAATGAGCACATCGAAGGCTGGTCACCATGAAACGTCATTCATTCATTAGGTTCAATGAGCACATCGAAGGCTGGTCACCATGAAACGTCATTTATTCATTACGTGCCATGTCCAACATCAAAGGCTGGTCACCATTGAACGTCATTCATTCATTAGGTACCATTTCCACATCGAAGGCTGGTCACCATGGAACGTCATTCATTCATTAGGTGCCATTTCCACATCGAAGGCTGGCCACCATGAAATGTCATTCATTCATTAGGTGTCATTTCCACATCGAAGGCTGGCCACCATGAAATGTCATTCATTCATTAGGTGCCATTTCCACATCGAAGGCTGGCCACCATGAAATGTCATTCATTCATTAGGTGCCATTTCCACATCGAAGGCTGGCCAACATGGAACGTCATTCATTCATTAGGTGTCATTTCCACATCGAAGACTGGTCACAATGGGACGTCATTCATTCATTAGGTGCCATTACCACATCGAATGCTGGCCACCATGAAACATAATTTATTTATTAGGTGCCATTTCACATCGAAGGCTGGTCACCATGGAACGTGATTTTACTCTGTCTCTTGGCCTGATGCTGCATGTTGTTATAGGTTTACTTATCCACCTTTTCAGGATTTAAGTCCACTTTAGACTAGGTCTGCCTCGCCTACATTGTACTGTCCTCTTCAAGATGACTTGTAATAAAGTATTGTGTCCTCCCAGAATTCCAAAAACGATCATTATCTTCTTCAAATGTGTTAACTAGGTTTTTTAAAATATATTTTCAGCTGATTCAAAACTTGCTTGTCTTCTTTTCTTTCTACCTTGTTCTTCCCACTTTTCTATAGATTCACATTTATATGTTACGATTTTCTGCTCTATTTTCTTATTTAATGTCCATGTTTCTACGGATATGCGAACTTTGATTCTATTTATCTATCTATTGACCTTTCGAGCCCTAACAGGTCCATAGGGCATTGACCCAGACACTCTTTTTCTTATCTAAACTTTTATTTCAGCATTTTTCAATCCTTGTAAATACCTGTTATCAAATCTCGCCATTTGTTTCTGTTCTGTTCAAGCAACTCCATCTCATTGAGGGAGCCCATTCCTGCTGCTCTTGCTCCTCTGATCAATGTTCTTCTCAGTGTCTCCCTGGGTCTGCCTCTTTTTCTCTTACCTATTGCTTCCCACATCAGGGTTTGCATGAGTACAATATTGATTAGATATAACATTTTACTTTTTGTAATTATAGTTCTGCTGTTATTTACTTAGATATGAGTATATATTTCACGCTGTTTAAATTGCTTTTTCCTATTTCTTCTGTGGATATGGCACCTAATGAATTAATGTGGAGTGGAGAGATCTAACGCTTGCCATCTTTGACAATAAAGGTAAGAAAGCGAGTCCTTTAGTGTCAGATAGAGCCAATCATGACATGCAAGCAAATTCCTAACAACGGAAAAAACACACAAGAAAGTAGTTGGAGGTCACAGAGATGTGGCTTTGCAGAGGAAAGTTGACAGTAAAAAGAACAATTAGAAAAATTAATGAGATCATTCTAATAATGGTCAAAGCAAGAAGAAAATTGATTAGCAACATCAACAAGAAATGACCACCTTTGTTGGCCATGTCATCAGATGGTAACAATTGGAACACAGTCAACAACATACAGTAATTTGCACTATTCACTCCAGCCTTTCATCTTCTTGCGATGTATAGCTCCCATCACAGGCGTAGTGTTCTCTTCATATTGCAATAACTTTTTATAAACGTTAGACCTCTTAGCCGCCTGGCTTTACTTTTCTCTTTCACGCCCAGCGAGGATCTCCTTTTTCTCTCTTTCACGCTCAGCGAGGATCTACCTTTTTTCTCTTTCACGCCCAGCGAGGATCTCCCTTTTCTCTCTTTCACGCTCAGCAAGGATCTCCCTTTTCTCTCTTTCACGCTCAACGAGGATCTCCCTTTTCTCTCTTTCACGCTCAGCAAGGATCTCCTTTTTCTCTCTTTCACGCTCAGCTAGGATCTCCCTTTTCTCTCTTTCACGCTCAGCGAGGATCTCCCTTTTCTCTCTTTCACGCTCAGCGAGGATCCCCTTTTTCTCTCTTTCACGCTCAGTGAAGATCTCCCTTTTCTCTCTTTCACGCCCAGCGAGGATCTCTCTTTTCTCTCTTTCACGCCCAGCGAGGATCTCCCTTTTCTCTCTTTCACGCCCAGCGAGGATCTCCCTTTTCTCTCTTTCACGCCCAGCGAGGATCTCCCTTTTCTCTCTTTCACGCCCAGCGAGGATCTCTCTTTTCTCTCTTTCACGCCCAGCGAGGATCTCCCTTTTCTCTCTTTCACGCCCAGCGAGGATCTCCCTTTTCTCTCTTTCACGCTCAGCGAGGATCTCCCTTTTTTCTCCAAACTGCTCTTTAAAGTTGTCTCAACTTCTTTTACTCCCTCCCCTCATCCTTTTTCATTTTTATTTTACCATATATGTCAATATTACTGTTCGTCATTGTTATGTCCCACCAGTTTTAGTTTCCTTTGCACAACCCACCACAGCGAGTTATGGGAGCATGAGTTTATTTGTCAACCGAAGATTGTGACCTTTGGCGTATCTGTCATCCGTTTTCCACGAGACCAGATATCTATCTATCTATCTATCTATCTATCTATCTATCTATCTATCTATCTATCTATCTATCTATCCATCCATCCATCCATCCATCCATCCATCCATCCATCCATCCATCCATCCCATCCATCCAACCATCCATCCATCCATCCATCCATCCATCCATCCATCCATCCATCCATCCATCCATCTATCTATCTATCTATCTATCTATCTATCTATCTATCTATCTATCTATCTATCTATCTATCTATCTATCTATCTATCTATCTATCTATCTATCTATCTATCTATCTATCTATTCTGTCTGTTGTCATTTCGAGCCGAAAACGGAACATCGGGCAGAAATTTAGACTCTTGCGACCGACGATCTTTGTTATCAAGCGTCAGACTTTGCACTGGACACACATTGGATTTCGCCCACCCTGTTCTAGACGGGTAGCTCAATCTCTGAGAGGGAGCTGTTGCCTACTATTGTTGCCTCTCGCCTCAGTGTTCTTTATTAATGTGTCCCTCTTTTTTGCTTTGTGATTCTCTTGTTGTCTCTATAACTATTGATTAAAACGAAGTCGCTGAGTACTTCAAAATGGATGAGTATTACTATCGATCGAAAATCGGAGAATATTGAATAAATGTTAAATAATCGTGATACTCCTATTTCGATGACTTTTTATGTGTCTCGTGAAGTGTGAAATAATATTACAGCACACACCGCCATCTAGATGATAACTCAAATGATTATACGATTATAATTGATGCATTTTTTTCCCTCTCGTGTACCGGGTGGACCAGGTTTCTTCAGAACTATGAATTTAAAGTTAAGTTGCATTTTCAATGCTGTCGCAACGTGGTTACATGCCAAATATTGTATTTCACCCTCAATAAACAATGCATTGACACAAAGCACAAACAGATTGACGCCCGATAGATGGATAAGAAACATAGTTTAATACACGTACTCACCCGCTAAACAGAACATCAACATAACTATAGAAGGCAGGCAACTAAAACAAGTAGAGGAATTCAAATACCCAGTAAGTTTAGTGACAACGACAATTCACAAACAGCAGAGCTAGACTCAAGATGCATCAAAGCTTGTCAAATCATAGGACAGTTATCACCACTATTGTTCAACAAGGAAATAACACTAGAGGCAAAACGGGCACTATACAATATAATCTTTATCCCAACGTTGTGCTACCAATGCCATATCTGGGCCCTAGATGCGAGAACAATAAGAAAAATAGTCTCTACTGAGATGAAATGTGTTAGACGAAAGACATGAAGCAGTCTGAGAGATAAGATCAGAAAGGAAGAACTTAAAAAAAAGCTAGAAATAGCCCCCGAGATAGGATATATATAAAGGAACAACAGATAAAATGGTCTGGCCTCGTGACGAGGTAGAACGATCAAAACAGCCCTCAATAAACGTTGTGAGAATACCAGACCCAAGGGTCGACCACAAAAAAGATAGATTGACGGAATATTAGAAGCACTAGGAAACATAACAGCAGCAGAAGCGAACAGAAGACCAAAAGACCGCAAATTATATCTCCCCTCGACGCTGAAAGGCAAATGAGGAAGGAAAGTAAAAGAAGAAGAAGAAGAAGAAGTTCACCCGTTCCTCTTTCTGGATAATATTTCAATGATTTTAAAACTTAGATTTTTCTTTGATAAGTTTAGCTGGGCAGCTTACAATTGTTTGGGGGGGGGGGGAGGGAGAATAACTTGAGAACCCTCTGTAAGAGACACTTCACTTCACTGACATTCACCCCATCAAGGCCAGCTCCTTGTCGTGGGGATGGGGCTTAACAGTCACCAGGGACTGAAAACCAAGACTGGCCAGGCCTTCCTACACCCGTGCAAGACCACAGTCTGCTCTAGCAATTTTAAGTGCTGAAGTCGGAGGCAACCAGCCAAAAGGCGCACTACAAAAATCAGGATGCCACGCACTCACGCCAATGGGAAGCATGCCTATAACTTAGACCTAAAGAAAGCATTTGATAAGGTATGGAAGGAAGGGCTTTTGAAGAAACTGAGAAATTATGGAGTAAATGGCAGGATGTACAAATGGGTCAAAGCATACCTGCATAACAGGAGAGCCAGAGTGCAACTGGATGGTCTTAAGAGTAAGAAGGTCTTACTGCGCCAGGGCGTTCCACAGGGAGGGGTACTATCTCCAACACTTTTTCTGATCTACATCAATGACCTAGTTACTGAACTACCACATGGTATCAAAGTGGCAATGTATGCAGATGACTTGGTAATGTGGTGCACAGAGGAGTATGCAACAGTGGCCTCCAAATTGTTACAAAGAGCTATGAATGCACTGAATTCATGGACAAATAGATGGTGTATCAGCATCAATACAGACAAATGCAGTACTACACTTTTCACTCTTTCCCCAAAACAAAAAGCAGGAGCCATCTATATAAACAATGAGCCTGTGAAAGAAGACATACAGGCTACGTATCTCGGAGTTACATTGATAACAAACTATCTTGGAAACAGCAGATAAATAAGGCAACCCAAAAAGCAAGGAGAAAATTGGCTATTCTAAGAAAGCTGTGTGGAACTACGTGGGGTGCGAGTGGGAAAATACTCAGTAAAGTTTACCAACAGAGTATACGCCCACATTTAGAATATGGATCATCTGCATGGTGTTCAGCATCAAACACCACACTTCAAGAACTGGATAAAGTACAAAACCAGGCACTTAGGGTCATCACAGGAGCAATGAAATCAACACCAATATTAGAGATGGAGAAATTGTGGAGGATACCAGCACTGAGAGAACGGAGGGACACAAAGGTGCTGATACAGGCAGAAAAATTTGCTTGCATGCCGAGACATCCAATGAAGGACCGATTCCAAAATCTTGCATTGGGACGACTTAAGAGAAGCAGTTTTATCCACCAAGCCAAGCGTATTAGTAGACAAACACCAGACATGCCAAGAGCTGTTAACCCCCTACTGCCCATACCAGAACAGACTCCCTGGACAGAGGAATCTGGATTATCAGTTCAAATACGGACAGAAGTGAAAGGAATAGTTGATAAAGAGGAACAGAATAGTCTACAGCGAAAAACAATAACTCTCAGTTTCCTGGATGAAGAATACCACAAGACCTATGGATTCGTGTGTATACAGATGGATCAGCACAGAATGCAGTAAAAAATGGGGAGCAGGTGCATATATAGAATACCCAAATAACACTAGGGATATGAATAAAATAGCAACAGGGAAATATTGTCACAATTATGATGCAGAAATACAAGCAATAAAGTTAGCAATAGAAAAACTGCTGAACATTAATCTTAGCCCGCAGCCTGTAGTGTTTTTGACAGATGCAAGATCAGTACTCCAGGCACTACAATCCAGAAAATTACCACATCTGCAGACCTTATTGACTGAACTCTGCAAGCACCACAGGGTTGCCCTGCAGTGGATCCCATCTCACTGTGGAATACCAGGAAATGAGAAAGCAGATCAGTTGGCAAAGGAAGGTTCAACAGGCACACAACTAGATACACCTGTTACATACCATCATAAGAACAGATAATCAAATCAATCAGAGGACCACAAGCCCCAAATCAGGATGCCTTTTATAATATGAATAGATATGAACAAGTTATCATTATACGTCTCAGAACAGGACACAATCGACTCCATAGTCACATGTATACAAAATTCAAGATCGGCACCTCAACTACTTGTACATGTGGACAGGCGCCCCAGACTGCTGAACACATACTTCAAGACTGCACTGAATATAGTAGACTGAGGAAAATCCATTGGCCCATAGATACAACACTACAGACAAAACTATATGGGCCACTGCAAGAATTACAAAAGACAGTAACATTTATACAGGAAACGACATTGCAGATATAGACAATGCTTCAGGCGAACGAAAGATAGATAGATAGACTGACATTCAGAAAGATTTGTATTTTGACAGTGTCTTCATTTGTTTACTTGTTGGAGACGCATTGTACTCTTAAGATACATATCAATTTATGAAGTTACGAGAAAGCAGATCAACTGGCAAAGGGAGGCGCAACAGGCACACAACCGACATTGAAAAATCTAACTGAGGGTATACTTGTAACCGTGTGTCTTAACAATTTGAAAATTAATTACTATTTTTTAAAAATACGAATTAAATAGCTTCATAAATAGAGAAAACAACAAAGATCTCCGCAGTTTAATAATAACAAGACAAAGGATGTGAAAACAACGCTCTAAAAGAACATTTTCAGATGAAAAACCTTCTATGTTGTCGTTAGAATGACGTTAACTAACTGTAGATGTCCTCAGTTGTTGTAATTTCATTTTGCCGTCGTTAGAAGGACGTTAACTAACTGTAGATGTTCTCAGTTGTGGTAAATTCTTTTTGCCGTCGTTAGAATGACGACAGATATTGAGACTACATTAGTTGGCTGTTCTTCTAAGAGTCAGAGAAGAAGAAAAAAAATTGTAAAAGACAGAAGAAAAAAACCGAAAGCAAAAGTGAGAAGATGAGGGGGAAGAAGAGGAAGCAAAAGTAGTAGTAGTAGTAAATGTAGTAGTAGTAAATGTAGTAGTAGTAGTTGTAGTAGTAGTAGTAAATGTAGTAGTAGTAGTTGTAGTAGTAGTAGTAGTAGTAGTAGTAGTAGTAGTAGTAGTAGTAGTAGATGTTGGAGACGTTTAAGAAAGGTGTAGGAGAAAGAGGAGGTAGAAGAATGGAAAAAGACGACGAAAAGAATGATGGCGAGGAAAAGAAGAAGAAAAGAAGAAGAAGAAAGGCGAAGAGGAGTAACTGTGTATGACATAATATTGCTTCAACACTGCTGTTATCATAAACTTCTCGGTCACAACAAATACCCTGATAACACGTCTGTTACAACAGATACAATGTCAGGAATGTGTTTATCACGTTTATGTAAAAGGTTCTACCGTACCTAGTGCGTCTATCAGTAATATATATATATATAAATTTTCTTTCCTTCTTTCTTGTTATCTTTCTTTCCTTTTTCACTTCCTCTTTTATCCGCTCGATTGCCCAGGGAGATTCACAATACTTGTTATCGCATTTGAGGCGTTTTATTTATGGTGTAAACATAAAGGATCTATTTGTCGGAAAGCCATAAAAGGATGTTTCTAGAAGGGCAATAAAGGAATGTTTATATAATCTGCGTATCGTGTGAATATGTAGCTATGAAAAAACAAGTGTTCAGCATTTTAAACAAAATCACTCAGCGCTTCTCAAACTGTTGTCCTCAGTCCCCTAGGGCTCCGCGGTGTCGTCACAGGGAGTTTTGCGAAGTCTGAAGAATAGTCTTATATATGTTGTAGCTAAATGTCAAATGAATTGAATAAAGTGAAATTTAATAATGAATGGATGTCATAATATTATGATTTAATAGCGAGATGTCATGGCGGCTACGTGCAGATCGTTTTTTTTTAAGACTCGGCTCATGATGACGCGTTTAAATTGTTTGCGTGACAGTCTAGTTGTGAAATAAGCTGCTGCTTACGTGACAGTCTAGTTGTGAAATAAGCTGCTGCTTACGTGACAGTCTAGTTGTGAAATAAGCTGCTGCTTACGTGACAGTCTAGTTGTGAAATAAGCTGCTGCTTACGTGACAGTCTAGTTGTGAAATAAGCTGCTGCTTACGTGACAGTCTAGTTGTGAAATAAGCTGCTGCTTACGTGACAGTCTAGTTGTGAAATAAGCTGCTGCTTACGTGACAGTCTAGTTGTGAAATAAGCTGCTGCTTACGTGACAGTCTAGTTGTGAAATAAGCTGCTGCTTACGTGACAGTCTAGTTGTGAAATAAGCTGCTGCTTACGTGACAGTCTAATTGTGAAATAAGCTGCTGCCTACGTGACAGTTTAATTGTGAAATAAGCTGCTGCTTACGTGACAGTCTAGTTGTGAAATAAGCTGCTGCTTACATGACAGTCTAGTTGTGGAATAAGCTGCTGCTTACGTGACAGTCTAGTTGTGAAATAAGCTGCTGCTTACGTGACAGTCTAATTTGAAATAAGCTGCTGCCTACGTGACAGTTTAATTGTGAAATAAGCTGCTGCTTACGTGACAGTCTAGTTGTGAAATAAGCTGCTGCTTACATGACAGTCTAATTGTGAAATAAGCTGCTGCTTACGTGACAGTCTAATAGTGAAATAAGCTGCTGCTTACGAAAAGGAAACCAGCAAAGTGTGTGGTACCATCATCATCAAGGACCGGGCCTAGTGGCATAGGTGATCATGTCTCTCCACAACTTTCGATCTCGGCAGCTATTTATCATTTCTGTTTTTGACCTTCTGCCAAGCCATTCTCTTAAGCTGTCTGTTATTTTTTCTCTTTGCTTTCCTCTATCTCTTCGTCCCTCAATTTTTCCAGTTGTTACAATATATTCAAGTTTTTATCTTCTCATTACATGGCCAAAAAATGATGATTGTCTCTTCCTAACATTGGAAATTAGCTCTCTTTTTGCTTTGACCTCTCTCAGAACCTCTTCATTACTCTTCTTAGTGTGTGGTACACAAGAGGCATATTCAGGGCACGAACGACGAATGTGGCTGACCACCGTGAAAGAAATTAGAACATCATCACGTACTATTCCATAGAAAGCCATGGAGAAAAACAGTGGGACAAAAGAAGACATATTCTGCATGAAGACATGAATCGAAAAGTACACAGAAGTAAACAAACTAATATATGCTTGCTTCATAGATAACACCAAAGCTTTTGATAGAGTACACCATGAACAACTTATAACCAGCATAAAAGATAAACATCTAGATGATACAGACATACGATTAATATGTAGTTTATACTGGGAGCAAACATGAATATTAAAATATAACAAAGAGAACTGTACATAGAGAACTGATATATACAAAAGAGTAAGACAGGGATGCATCCAATCACCAAGCTTGCTCAATCTATAGACAGCAAATCTTTAAAAAAAACATCACAGTGATGCCAAGCTAAACATTAATGGAAAGGTAATCAGTAACCTAAGATATGCTGATGATACTGTACTGCTAGCAGAAAATCCTAAAGATCTACAACAATTACTTAATGAAATAAACATGACAAGCAAAAAATATGGACTAGATATGAATATAAAAAAAAAACTAAAACTATGATCATAAACAAAGATAATACTCAAAACCTACAAGTTGACATACAAATTTAAGGAATATGCATGGAGACATTTTAGAGTAACAACTACCTTGGACAACTATAACTAGTGATGGAAATGTAACATTCAAATAAACAAAAGAATATTAATGGCAAAAATTAATTTTAATGCCATGAAAAATATACTAAAATCAAAAGATATAACACCAGGGCTAAAACTAAGAATAGCAAAATGTTTTATCTTCTCAACATTCCTATATGGTGCAGAAACATGGACATAGAAAACAGAACAGAGAATTGAAGCCTATGAAATGTGAATTTATAGAAGAATAGGAAGAATTGAACGGAAAGAAAAAAAAAACAAACGATAAAGTCTTAAAAACAAATTAAAAATGAAAAGAGAACTACTAAACACAATCCAAACAAGACAAATTATATTTTTTGGACCATATTAAAAGACACAGCAGCACTAAAAGTAATATTGGAATGGAAAATACAAGGTAAAAGGGGCAGAGAAAGACCAAGACTAAAAAGGACGAGTAACATCAAAAGATGGACAAGTCAGCCTATGACAATCTGTGTCATCAAAGCAAAGCAAAAGAGAGTGTAATGGCGTTCCATGGTAGCCAACCTTCGATGCGGAGACGGCTCTATATGAATGCAATGTAATGACGACAATGAAACGTATTTAACTGGGGTCCACGATAAAAGAAGTTTTGAGAACCTCTACTCTGGCTGATATAATCAAATCTTCGAACAAAAAAACCACATCAACAGCTGAACACGCACTTGAAGACTGTCAGTAAAACGACACTTCAATAAATGCTGCCGAAGACAAAGAAACAGAAAACTAGAGGAGTTAAATGGATGGGTTGTAACTCATTAGTATCAAGTTGTCTACACTAGTACCAACCTGATTCTAGGTTTATTTACTTCTTTTTATATCATTGCGTTGGGTTAATACAGCCAGTCTGCGACGATAACTGAACGCTAGGCGACCCACAGCTGAATGGTAGGCGACACAATAGCTGAACGGTAGGTGACCCAGTATCTGAATGGTCGGCGACACAATAGCTGAATGGTAGGCGACACAATAGCTGAATGGTAGGCGACACAATAGCTGAATGGTAGGTGACCCAGTAGCTGAATGGTAGGCGGCCATAGCTGAGTGGTAGGCGACATAATAGCTGAACGGTAGGTGACCCAGAAGCTGAATGGTCGGCGACCCAATAGCTCAATGGTAGGCGACCCAGTAGATAATTGGTCGACGACCCAATAGCTCAATGGTCGTCGACCCAAGAGCTGAATGGTCGGCGAACCATGCCTGACCAAGACCTCCAAATTCCCGCTTATAATTTCTGTAACAGATTACTTTATCTGATATAGTTGATAGTGGTCGAAGAAGAAAAGCAAACCAGGTGTTAATAAATATATCCGACAAGGTCGGATATGCCGAGTCGAAAGATGGAAGATATTGCAACACGACATATGTCCCCTTAAAAGCCAAGTAATATGCCATTTTTACTGAAAAACAAATATAGACCAAGAATGATACGATTGATAACAAGCAGCTAACAAGGTCAGACATCAGCTGACACAGCTTGGTTCTTTTATCATATCTCAGCGAGCTACCCTGGCACTTAAGCAACAGTGGCAACGCGAGATCAAACTACTTCAGCGATAGTTTCTTTACTTATAACCCAGTTTTTGTCGCCACGGATTTACCAAACTTTGATATTTGTGTTACAAGCATTAACCGCTAAATTATCACACTTACTTCAATATTTACTTGAACTAAAGATTGAACTATTTGTGTTAAAAAATGAAACCACTTCACAAAAATCATCATCATCAAGTACTAGGCCTGCTGGCGTAGGTGATCATGTCTCTCCACAACTTTTGATCTCCACAGTTATTTATCATTTCTATTGTTGACCTTCTGCCAAGCCATTCTCTTAAGCTGTCTGGTATCTTTTCTCTTTGCTCCCCTTTGTCTCTTCGTCCTTCAATTTTCCCCGTTGTCACAATATATTCCAGCTGTTCCTTTCTCATTACATGGCAAAAAAAATGATGATTCCTTCTTCATAATATTGGAAATTAGCCCTCTTTTTGCTTTGGCCTCTATCAGAACGTTTTCATTACTCTTTTTAGCTGTCCATGATATTCTCAACATTTCCCCGTAAAACCACATTTCTACAGCGTCCAGTAATTTTCTTGCCTGTTGTCAAATTGTCTATGATTCATATCCATATGTTAAGACTGGCTCTGCATAACATTTAAGAATTCTTTTTCTTGTTTCTATTGTCAAAAATGGATTTCACAATATCTTCCTCGTTTTTTGGAAAGCTACTTTTGCATCTCGCCTCTGTTGTACATCTACCATCTGAGATTAATATTGTTCCCAGATATTTAAATTGGTTTACCTGTTTTAATATTGTTCCACTTGTCTTTATTATGCATTGCGGTGATGTCTTTGTCTTTGTTGTTACCATTACTCCTGTCTTTTTGCTGTTAAGGCTGAGTCCTTTATTTTGGCTTTCCTTCACTATAATGTCTAACAATTCTTGTAACTCATTTTCACTCTTAGCGAATAACTAAAATATCCATTTTAAAAATGAGTGGAATGTACTGGGCGCTAGACATCGACTGCAATCTCTTCTCTCTCTCTTCTACCTTTCAGCTCCCTGTGAAGCATAGGTCTTCAACAAACACTTTCCTAGCCGTTCTGTTTCTGGCCATTCTTCTTCGGGCTGCCGGGGCCCCGAAAGGGGAGTAAAGAATAGTGTTCCCTACCATGCATGTACGTAAGAGGCGACTAAGGAGTGTTGGGCATGGGACTGGCTATCCCGTACTGTAAAAAAAAATAAGCCGAAAACACTTCACAAACACAAACATCGGCTTCCATAACAGCTGCCAAGACTACAAAATTAGAACAAAAATATCACCTTTAGATGACATCATGCAGCTGTGCTAAGAACACTCAATGTTTCCACGACACTAACCAGCAAAAGAGAGTAGATAACAAAACAAACCATACGTCTTTACTATCGGATAGAATAGCTAGCTCCGCGGTCTATTCACGCTAATTATGATGTTAATATGTAGACACTAAACAGAAAATGACTGCTCAGCCGAAAATACCAGCTAAATAGAAAATACAAGCTAGACAGAAAAAAAACCAGCTAAGAAAAAATACCAGCTAAATAGAAAATATCAGATAAACAGAAAATACCAGCTAAATAGAAAATATCAGATAAACAGAAAATACCAGCTAAATAGAAAATATCAGATAAACAGAAAATACCAGCTAAACAGAAAATACAAGCTAGACAGAAAATACCAGCTAAGCAGAAAATATAAACCATTTCAGTTAAGTGTTAAAGAAACAATATTTGAACACAGAGCGAGACACTGTGGTTGAGTATAGAGCTTCACAAACTAAGTATTTAAGGCCTTGCTGCTTGTGATTGAGAAGCAAAAAAAAAACTTGTTTCCCAAAATTATCCTGCCAGACTGCATTTTTCAAAAGGCAATTAGTAAACAAAAAATATATCTAAACTGTAAACTATGTGGAAGTGACCACGACCTCAAGGTCGTGACCGTTGCCACTTTTGATCGTAGAAAAAGTCGTAATGGTTCGTGACTGATTACAAAGCTAAACTGAGTTATTGAGGTATTTGCGGGTCATCAGCATGGCACTCCGAACATGTCCATAGGTGCTCAGATCCCCTTCTCAGCAAGTCTCGCAGTGGCCAGCGACTGACGACTCCAGTTCTGTGTTGGTTGATAAGTCTTCTTATACGCCCACTAAGTTACTCGTTTCTGGCTGTGCCAATCTTAATTCCCATCTCTTTCATCCGAAGGAGTGACGTGGACACATGGCTGTCGAAGTCATGTGCTAAACGCTACTATCCTATCTGTTCTCTACAAAGCTCAGGCGCTGTAAGTGACACCGGTGCTCATTATATACTGTATTTCTTCATAACTTCCGCTTATACCAAGCACACATTAATAAACTATGTCAGCAGCCACGGCACTTCATAATGATGACGTTAAATTAAAAAAATATTAACAAACTGTTAACGTAAACGTGAAAGTATTTCAAATAATTAATTTGCTATGACCATCTCTGACGTAAGCAACGCCGCTAAACCTGATGACTCTTTTTATCCAAGAGTTAGACTCTCCGAACTTCGAACTCTTTGATTTCTGCAGAACATTTTTCATTAACATTGAACACTGCGCTGCTTAAAACAAGGTTCACAAACGGAAGAGTTCAAGCTGCCGAGTCTGTAGCTCAAGATGATGGGGAAGACATAGATTCATCTTAAAAGAATGACAAGAAAAAGAACGGCTTGGAAAGTGTTTGTTGAAGACCTATGCTCTACAGAGAGCTGAAAGTGTTTGTTGAAGACCTATGCTCCACAGAGAGCTGAAAGTGTTTGTTGAAGACCTATGCTCCACAGAGAGCTGAAAGTGTTTGTTGAAGACCTATGCTCCACAGAGAGCTGAAAGTGTTTGTTGCGTTGAGGACCTTTGCACCACAGAGAGCTGAAAGTGTTTGTTGAAGACCTATGCTCCCCAGAGAGCTGAAAGTGTTTGTTGAAGACCTATGCTCCACAGAGAGCTGAAAGTGTTTGTTGAAGACCTATGCTCCACAGGGAGCTGAAAGTGTTTGTTGATGACCTATGCTCCACAGAGAGCTGAAAGTGTTTGTTAAGACCTTTGCTCCACAGAGAGCTGAAAGTGTTTGTCCCAGGGAATTGAAAGGTAGAAGAAGAATCTGCATCTCATTAAAATGAGGGTAACAATAAAATGTGACACACACACACACACACAATATATATATATATATATATATATATATATATATATATATATATACAATTTAGCGTCATTTCATACATAAATGGATTAAATAGCTGTTTACAATTATTTAAAACACTTAACAAAAATAGCATTAGGATCTAATATTCTGCCGAGCAACTATCGTTTTAATATTTTCTAAAGACATATTAAAGATATTGCTTGACAACCATTTATACCCCTTATGTAGCACACGTTTTAAATATTTTTAAAATGCTTTTATGTTGAGTTTTTTCCCCTTAAAATTTATATCAAACGTGCTTGAGAAGTAGGTAACTGAATTGTACGGTGGCCAAAAACAATTGCATATTGTAAATTAAATTGAAAGGCAACATTCTGGAGTGTACGTTACCAATACGACGACAGAGAAGTCGCTCATCTTTGCGGAAACGTCGATGCTGGTTTCATTGTAAAGCAAGGAGGGAGACTGAGAAACACTTTAAAATGGATTTGTTTGGGGTCTTTTCTTTCTTGCATTTGGGACCGCTGGACTGGAGATTGCATTGGTTTAAGTAGAATTGTCTCTGGTATATTTTATTTATCCTGTTGTTGTCTCTGTTCCCTGTAAATGATTTCAGAAAGTAATATTGGCTCTGTCTTGTGTTGTTTTCTTATATTTGAAAGCTGTAACCTTCATCACTCTCATTTTACTTTCTTGTCGTCAAGTAAATCTGTGTTAGGAAATTCTCAGTGGTACAGACTTGCCTATCTAAAATGGTGCCCATGTTATACCCGTACTCCTACTAGATATATGTTTATGTTATACGCGTACTCCTACTAGATTTGTGCCCGAGTTAGACTAGTGCTCCTATTTAACCTGTGTTTTCACATTACACGATTCTTTCTGTTGGGCTTGTGGCCACGTTAAGCGAATGCTTCTTCTAGACATTTGTCAATTTTTAAAATTGTGAGTCCGATGAAGTTCATGCCAAGTCAGTGTTCAAGTTAGATATGTGTCCCCTGTCAGACAAGTTCTTCTGCACGTGACCTTCTTAGGCTAGTGTCACTGCACGACGTTTACTTCTTTTAGACTAGTGTCACACCAAGACTAAAGCTTCTGATAGATTTGAGGCACTCCTAGACTTATGCTCCTTCTGGATTTATGCCTCGTGCTAAACCAATGCTCGTCTAAACTGGTGTCCCCTCTACACTAATGCTCTTCTGGACTAATGTCCCTGCAAAACTAATGCTCCTTCTAGATTTGTGTCTCGTGCTAGACTAATGCTCGTTCTAGATGTGTGTCTAGTGCTAGACTAATGCTCGTTCTAGATGTGTGTCTAGTGCTAGACTAATGCTCGTTCTAGATGTGTGTCTAGTGCTAGACTAATGCTCGTTCTAGATGTGTGTCTAGTGCTAGACTAATGCTCGTTCTAGATGTGTGTCTATGCTAGACTAATGCTTCTTCTAGATGTGTGCCTCGTGCTAGACTAATGCTCGTTCTAGATGTGTGTCTAGTGCTAGACTAATGCTCGTTCTAGATGTGTGTCTAGTGCTAGACTAATGCTCGTTCTAGATGTGTGTCTAGTGCTAGACTAATGCTCGTTCTAGATGTGTGTCTAGTGCTAGACTAATGCTTCTTCTAGATGTGTGTCTAGTGCTAGACTAATGCTCCTTCTAGATGTGTGTCTAGTGCTAGACTAATGCTCCTTCTAGATGTGTGTCTAGTGCTAGACTAATGCTCGTTCTAGATGTGTGTCTAGTGCTAGACTAATGCTCGTTCTAGATGTGTGTCTAGTGCTAGACTAATGCTCGTTCTAGATGTGTGTCTAGTGCTAGACTAATGCTTCTTCTAGATGTGTGTCTAGTGCTAGACTAATGCTCCTTCTAGATGTGTGTCTAGTGCTAGACTAATGCTCCTTCTAAAGTTATATCATTGCTTGAATAATGCTCCTAATCGGATGTCCCTGCTACCTGCTACACTAATGCTCCTTCTAGATGATATGTGTCTCCTGCTAGACCAATGCTCCTTTCAGATTTGTGTCTCCTGCTAACCTAATTCTCCTTCTAGATGATCTGTGTTTCCTGCTAGACCAATGCTCCTTTAGATTTGTGTTTCCTGCTAACCTAATTCTCCTTCTAGATGATCTGTGTCTCCTACTAGACCAATGCTCCTTTTAGATTTGTGTCTCCTGCTAACCTAATTCTCCTTCTAGATGATATGTGTCTCCTGCTAACCTAATTCTCCTTCTAGATGATCTGTGTCTCCTGCTAACCTAATTCTCCGTCTAGATGATCTGTGTCTCCTGCTAACCAAATTCTCCTTCTAGATGATCTGTGTCTCCTGCTAAACCAATGCTCCTTTGAAATTTGTGTCTCGTGTTAGACTAATGCTTCTTCTAGACTGATGTCACTTCAACTGTTGCTGCTAGACATATGCCCCTTTTTCAGCCTCAAATTAGAATTGGACCTTTAAATAATATGCCCTGACCTCTCATAGCTGATGTAATAGACTAGTCACAACAGTTAGGCCGATTCCGGGTTATAACCTACGTTTCTGTGCCCATTTTAGACTCGTATCCTATTTATACATGTACTATTACACAAATACCCCACTTAGACAGATAACATTATCAAGCTGACATCACGTTGTGTTTCTCCTTAATTAGCTTTGTTTGGAACTTGAACAAATTACATTTTATTTTGTATTTTACTTTATGTAACTAATTGAACATTTTGTGCTCCCTCCCACTTCCCTCCCCGGGATTTTCCCTTTCATCTACAGAGTTTTCCGTCCTCGTATAAGCTGCCTGTTGAAATAAAAATGTCTATATCCATATCATCATCATCGAGTGCCTTCTCCGCAACGAAGATTGGCTACCATGGAGCGCCATTCTGCTCTGTCTCTTGCATTGATGTTGCAGGTTGTCATAGGCTGATTTGTCCACCTTTTGATGTTACTCGTCCATGTTAGTCTTGGTCTGCCTCTGCCCCTTTTACCTTGTATTTTCCCCTCCAGGATTACTTTTAGTAGGCTTTTGTGCCTTTCAACATGGCCCCAAAATCGCATTTGTCTTGTTTGAATTGTGCTTAGTAGTTCTCTTTTCATTTTTAGTTGTTTTAAGACTTCATCGTTTGTTTTCTTTTCCTTCCATCCAATTCTACCTATTCTTCTCTATATCCACATTTCAAAGGCTTCAATTCTCTGTTCTGTTTTCTTGTCCATGTCCATGTTTCTGCACCATATAGGAATATTGAGAAGATGTAACATTTTGCTATTCTTAGTTTTAGCCCTGGTGTTATTTGTTATATGTCTTATTTATAAAATAAAAATGCAATTATCAGAATGATGTCACGTTGATTTACCCGACATGCTCTATTCTTTCAAACCAGCGTCTGGACCAGGGGTAGGCAACCTTTTATTTTCCGAGGGCCAGATCTGAAAAGTATGATGACGCCGAGGGCCAGGTATCATCACCTAATGAAGCCATTATATATCCTAATTTGAATTCACAAGCGATTATAATGTCATCATCTTATTAGTGATGGAGAGTGGAAGACAGAAAGAGAGTGGAGCGAAAGGGAGAGTGGTGAAACAGAAAAGGTGGGGGGGGGGGAGAGAGAGCAAATTCAACAATAAATTATAAAAAGAAAGCTTACCGGTTAGGGTTTGAGCATTTTTATGTTGCATTTTATTTATTTATTTTTTTAGCTCAGGAAATGAAGTGTAAAGTAATTTTCATATATAGGACAAGAGTCGGTCAAAATTGCTTTGTTCTGGCCCGCGAGCCGTAGGTTGCCCACGCTGATCTAGACGCCCTTCACTCATATTTCAAAGTTACCCAGGATTACACCGTTGCTGAGACGGGAAGAAGATGGAACAGTTTTCGAAATCGGTCAGTGTATGCAAAGACCTGAGAAGGAGATAGTAGCTTCTGATAGCTATCGGGGGAAAGGTTTGACGGGGACAAGAATCGCGACTAAACCCCTTGCTAGTGTTTAGACTGAAGGAGAGTTCTTCTGCTTGCCTGGTGCTGGCTCAGTATCGCCCGGACACCCCCTTGTCCGTCGGTCGTGATCGTCTTCCTTGGTACTCCGCGCTGCTTCGTGTAGACAGTTGTGTTTCTACTAGCTGGTGTGCTAGCCTCTCCCAGTTGTCGTTCTTCGCTAGGCCCAGACCGATACAGCTAGAATACGAAGAATTACTCAATGAACACCAAGTAAATTACACCCGAGGTTTAATTTCAAAACATCAACCTCACACACAAGTTCACAATTACAACTACAACCGCAGGTTAGCGGCCTTCCACACATTGCCTGCTATTCACCCAGCACCCCCCTGTGTTATTTACAGCGCTGCAGTAGGTAACTGCCATGCTCTCTTTCTCCACGCCCCTATGTCTCTCCGACCTTCCTCTGAATAATAGTTATCATGAATTTCCCACTATTTCACCTCAGCAGCCCACGGCTGACTCGTAAGTTGGCGATATTGACCTCGCTCAACCTTTCCTAACCTGTTGTATCTTGGAGTGTCATACTCCGTAATCGTGCACCTTCCTGGTGGACAGGAACGCTGCTTATCTCTCTCGCTCGGTGCCACCTAACTTGCTCGTTGTCGCTGACTGCACACGACACTCTGATTCATGCTTTTGATGAAGCCTACACTTGTGACCACTATGTCGTGGATTATCACTGAATTAGTTCGTTGCTGCCACCTGCAGAACTTCAC